>MU770782.1:27948-52037 GCA_026770625.1 Nicotiana glauca | reverse complement strand
AGGGGCGAGTTTGTGTGCCCAATGTCGATGGGATTCGAGAGTTAATCTTAACGGAGGCCCATAGTTCACGGTATTCTATTCACCCGAGCGCCACGAAGATATATCAGGACTTGCGACAGCATTATTGGTGGCGTAGAATGAAAAAGGATATTGTGGCATATGTAGCGTGGTGTTTGAACTTTCAACAGGTTAAATATGAGCATCAGAGGCCTGGTGGTTTATTTCAGAGAATTGAGCTTCCCGAGTGGAAGTGGGAGAGGATTACCATGGATTTTGTTATTGGACTTCCGATGACTCGGAAGAAGTTTGATGCTATTTGGGTCATTGTTGATAGGCTGACCAAGTCAGCGCATTTTATTCATGTTGCAGCCAATTATTCGTCAGAGAGGTTAGCCGAGATCTACATCCGAGAGATTGTTTGCCTTCATGGGGTGCCGACATCTATCATTTTATACCGGGGTACGCAGTTTACCTCGTGCTTTTGGAGAGCAGTTCAGCAGGAGTTAGGCACCCAGGTTCAGTTGAGCACAACATTCCATCCTCAGATGGACAGCCAGTCCGAGAGGACTATTCAGATATTGGAGGATATGCTCTGATCCTATGTCATTGATTTTGGAGGCTCGTGGGACCAGTTTTTGCCTTTAGCAGAGTTCACCTATAACAACAGCTACCAGTCCAGCATTAAGATGGCCCCATATGAGGCATTGTATGGTAGGAGATATCGGTCTCCAGTCGGATGGTTTGAGCCGTGAAAGGCTCGGTTATTGGGTACATATTTAATTCAGGAGGCCTTGGATAAGGTCAAAATTATTCAGGACATGCTTCGTTCGGCTCAGTCGCGGCAACAGAGTTATGCGGATCGTAAGGTTCAAGATGTAGCTTTCATGGTGGGTGAGCGGGTCTTGCTCCGAGTGTCGCCTATGAAGGGCGTGATGAGATTTGGGAAGAAGGACAAGCTTAGCCCTAGGTTCATTATCCCATTTGAGATTCTCGATCGTGTGGGAGAGGTGGCTTACCGACTTGCCTTGCCACCCAGCTTGTCAGCCGTGCATCCAGTGTTTCGAGTGTCCATGCTTCGGAGGTATCACGGCGATCCAGCCCACGTATTAGATTTCAGCACTGTCTAGTTGGACAAGGATCTGTCTTATGAGGAGGAGCCGGTAGCTATTCTAGACCGGCAAGTTCGGTAGTTATTTCAGTGCGTGTCCAGTGGAGAGGTCAGTCTCCTGAGGCATCGACCTGGAGTCCGAGTCTGATATGCGGAGCCGTTACCCTCATCTATTTCCCGACTCAGGTACTTCTTTCTTTTGTCTGTTCGAGGACGAACGGTTGTTTTAGAGATGGAGAATGTGACGACCCAAAGGGTCATCACTGGATTTCTCTCTTTTTCCACGTTTCTGAGGCCTTGAAAACCTCACTTTTAGTTGCTTCGATTTGTGTGCACAATCTGGGCGCGTAGCCGGAAAGATTATATGTTAAATTCTGTGAAAATTTTCAAAATGTGGCTTTAAAATGATTAAAGTTTACTTCAGTCAATACTTTTGGTAAACGGACCCGGAACCGTGATTTGATGGTCCCGAAGGGTCCATAGAAAAATGTGGGACTCGGGCATGTGCCCGGAGTCGAAATCCGAGGTCTAGAACCCGAGAAAAAGAATTTTTCTGTGAAATTATTTTTCTGGAATTATTAAGGAAAATGGAAATAAAAATTTATTAAAAGACTATGGTATCAGGCTCGTATTTTGGTTTTGACACACGAAAAAAGTCTTAAATATGTGTTAAGCGCTTTCTATAAAGTTTGATCGAAATCGGACGTCATTTGACGTGTTTTGGACCTAAATATCTAAAGTTTGAAGTTTATGAAGTTAGAATAAAAAATGATGATTTTGGGGTTTGATTCAATGATTTTGATGTTATTTAGGCGGTTTGATCGCTCGAGTAAGTTCGTAGGATATTGTTGAGTTAGTGTGTGTGATTGGTTAGAAGCCCCGACGGCTCGGGAGTGTTTTCGGAGTGGTTTTGGACTTAGGATGATATCAGATTTTCTTAAATTTTTACACAGGGATTTTCTTCATCGTGTTCGCATTGGTACCCTCGCGTTCGCGTAGCTCTGTGTCTTCCCCCTTCGCGTTCACGTCTTGAACCTCGCGAACGCATAAGCCAAATTCAGGACCCCATCATTTTCCTTCTTCGCGTTCGCGGACTGCTTCCCGCATTCGCGTAGTTTCAGTTCCTCCCGCACCACGCTCGCGAGCCACTCCACGCGTTCGCGTAGAGAATTTCCCTGGACCCCCTGGTCTTTCTCTTCGCGTTCGCAGCCTCCTCATCGCGAACGCGATGGTCTGTTGAATTAACCCTTGGCGAACGCGGCCCCTTTCCCGCGAACGCGAAAGGCATTTTTTCCCAGTGATTTTTAAAGTCTAAAAACAGAATAGTTACGGGACTCCCTCCGTTTTTCCACACGAACCCTTCTTCCTCACACCCCATAGACGAATTTTGAAGAGCTTTTCCTCCATAATTTCATACGTAAGTGTTCCTAACCTCGTCTTCTCTTAATTTCTTCAACTAATCACCAATTTCTAAGCCTAAAAATATGAAATCAAAGTAGAAATTAAGGGTTTTGGGTAGAGTTAGGGTTTTGAGAATTTTGGGTGATTCAACCTCAATTTGGGGTCGAATCTTAAAATAAATTGCATATTTGAACTCGTGGGGTTATGGGTGATCGGGTTTTGGTCCGAGCCTCGTGTTTGGATCATGTGGACCCGGTGTCGAATTTTGGTATCTTTGGAAGAATGAAAGGATTTCATATCTAGGCTATGGGATGTTGCCATTGAGTCCTTATTGATATTATTGAATTAATTATGCCTAGATATCATTGTTTCGGAGTCGGATTGTAGAGGAAAAACGGTCGTTGTGGATTGATTTGGCCATGGAAGTTGAGGTAAGTGTTTGGTCTAACTTTGGCTTGAGGGAATAAGAGTAGAGTCTTATTTTCTAATTGCTATTTGTCGAGTACGGTGTATATGCATGGTGACGAGCATCTATACACGGTTGTCGAGCATGACCGTGAGACCTGAATTGCTAAATTATCAAATTCTTAATTGTGTTTATGAGGACTTGGTTGGAAATCTTTAAACACTGAGCCGGTAATTGTTGAGACTGAGCATTGATTTAAATGTGTTAAGTCGAAATTGAATAAGTTTGGTTACAGCTGGATCTCCCTTGCCGGGATAGTTTAGTATATTATCTTGTTCCCTTACCGGGATTATTTTGTATATTATGTTGAAAGAAATGGGATCGTGTGGCACGCCGACCATGAGGTATTATGAAATGGGAGCGAGTGGTACATCTACCAGGTGATATTATGAAATAGGATCGAGTGGTACGCCTATCACGTGATATTATGAAATGGGAGCGAGTGGTACGCCTACCACGTGATATTATGAAATAGGATCGAGTGGTACGCCTACCACGTGATACTTTGAGAAATGGGATCGAGTTGCACACCTGCAACGAGAAGAAATTGAAACAAGTAAAAATAGTTTGTTTTCCCTTATTTTATGTTAGAAGAAATCAGATGTAGTTTCCTTGTTATTCTTGAAATTCCATTTTATCTGCTACTCCATAAGCATGTTCCCCTCCCATTATTAATTGTTTACTTTTCGCTATTATTTTGTTGTACTTGTATATATATCTGCACAGATTTATCTGGTAGTCTGGTCTAGCCTCGTCACTACTTCGCCGGGGTTAGGCCATGCACTTACCAGCACATAGGGTCGGTTGTGCTGATGCTGCACTCTGTGCATCTTTTTGCACAGATCACAGCGCCGGAGTAGCAACTTTTGGACTACTGCTGTAAGACATTGATCGGGAGCTGACTTTAGTCCAGGGACTTACGAGGTAGCCTAGCTGGCGTTCGCAGGCCGAAGTCCCTTTCCATGTTTTCAGTTTGTTTTCATTGTACCGAGACAGACATTTATGTATTTCTATTCAGACTTGTTTGTAGCACTCTTTAGTAGTTCGTGAGATAGCGACACCAGTCTTGGGTAGAGAAATATTAAACTTCCGCATTTTGGATTTTCAGTTATTTATGTTTTAAAGACTTCCGCTTTTAGTTAAATGACTCGTTAATATTATTATTGTTGGGTAGTTATCGAAAAATATTTAGATGCTTGGCTTGCCTAGCTCTGACAGTAGGCGCCATCACGACTCCCGATGGTGGAAAATTCGGGTCGTGACAGAAGGGGAGAAATAAAAAATAGCTACAAGTGGTAATTGAAAATTAACCAGAATTTTGAAAGTAATTAAAATATAGCCATTTTTCATGTAAAAAATAAATCTGAAACAAAAATACTATTCAAAATTCTGAAAATTTTCTAGCGTAATATGCTGGAGTTAGAATTTTTTACATGTGAACTTCCAGCATAACATGCTGGAATTTCATAATGTGTTGGAGTTCCAATATAATATGTTGGAGGTCCATTCACAAGTGCTCCAATTTCCAGTATATTATGCTGCTATTTTTGTGTACTGGAGTTCCAACATAATATGCTGGAAGTTCATACACAGGTGCTCAAATCTCCAGTATATTATGCTGGAACTTTTCGTGTTGCAGCAAAACAGTGACTATTTTTCAATGACTTTACAAACATTGGCTATTTTTTAATGAGAAATTTTCACAAAGCGCTATCTTTTAATAGTAATTAGCTATCTGTAGATACCGTTTGCTATATTACGGATTATAGATACCTTTTTTGTGTGGTTATAAGATGTATTTGATATATTTAAGCTATTGTATTCATAAATATAGTAGCAAAAATAGGCATGAATTAGAGAAGTCCAACTAATCAGTTGTTGTATTCGAGTGTATTCGACTGTATTCATAGAGTGAAATATGGGGATTATAGCTGGACAGATTATTGTATTCGACTGTACTTACGGCGTGAAATAGGGGATTACACTATTTTTAAAACTGAAAGTGAATCAATTAATATAATAGACTCCTAATATAACTCAACAAACTCAATTATAACACATAAATTTTGTATTTTTCAGTTATAAAAAAGATTCTCAACCGCAAAATACTCCAAAAATATAGCAATCTTCAGAGAAGTTATATAATACATCTGAATACATAAATTATATTAATTAAGAAAAACATATGAATACATTCATAGCATATAGCAAGACAATGGATACAATGAAATAGATAGAATACAGAGGGATACATTTAAATACAATGAGAAAAAAAGATACTGAATACAATGAAATACATTGAATTACAATGAAAAAAGAAGAAGATAGTGAATACAATGAAATACATAGAAATACAATTAGATACATTGAAATGCTCTTAAAAAAAAGTAACAGAATCTTCAAATTGCTCAACCCCAAACTTCGGACGACCTATTTTAGTCGACAATTTTCCGACGACCCATCGGATTCCGACCATGATTCCATAAGCAGCGATGAGAGAAAGAAGAAGAAAACGAGAAATCACAGAAATCAGAAATCAGAGTTTCCAAATTTGATATTCATGGACATGAATAATACGCCAACTCCAGTATGTTTCTTCTTCTTCTTCCTTTCCGATTTTGATTGTTTTCGTAAAATTCCGATTTTGATAAACTCCAAGGCTGTGATTTCTCCTTAATTAAATAGCAAGCGGTTACGCCAAAATTTAGGTTTTTATCTTCTTCGTCTTCAATTGCTTTATTTTGTGCATATTTGCAAGCTGGCTTATTAAGGTTTTGATGGATTTTTGTTTCGTACTAAAATGTTGTTCCAATTATCAATATCAGTATTGCCTTTATTGGAGTTATTTTGGTTAAGAGGAAGAGGTCCATGAAACTTTGGGAGAATGAGATGTATTAAAGTAGAGAGAGAAAGAAAAAAGTGTAACTGATTAGCGTATTTAGTGGCTTGGGGCTAGGAGTAAACCAAAATTAAATATTTTGCTATAAACCTTAAAAGATATCTATAGAATATAATTTTTTTAAATGGTATTTATTTAAAATATATAAAGTATTAACATTTGCTATAGGAGGTAAAAATTTCTTTTTTAATTACTAGTCCGAAAATTGACTAGCCCATGCTATTTTAACAAAATGAAGTGTCCTACTGGTATATTAGACTAATTATGCTTTGCTTTTATTTTCGATTAGAGTAAAGATGTGCAGAGCAGTCATTTGTTCCTCCTTTTGGCTATAAATAATTGGGCAATTAGAGTTTCTATTCTTAAAAACAATGAACGCAGAAAAGGAATTAATAGGCTGAAAATATTATTGGAACTAGGAAGCATGTCGCTAGAAACTAGGGAGAACCCTCGACAGGAGTACAATTTACTTGACTTGGTCTAAAATTATTCTGCACCATAATAATTACTAATTTATAGTTGCAACTTGCAACTAATTGAGTTGAACAAGGAATTTATTAAATGAAATGTGTAGAAAAATGCTAGCTCGTGGGTACCATCACCAGAGCCATGAATGCCACTATTTTCTTGTCACATTGACATTGAATTAATGAACATAGGGCTTCTTAATTATTAATTAAATGATTATGACGATATACCTAGTCCTAATTAGTTGGCATTTGGCAATGACATCTCTCAATTCCTTTATTATTTCTTAATCACAATAAGCCAACTAATGTTGTTAGGAGAAGAATAACAAGAACATTGAGCATAGGATAATCTAAGAGTTTAAGTCAGTAAATACGTTCACATATAAGAGTTAGGTGCTTCTTATATAATTTGATAGACAGGTAATCAGGTTTTACACAAACAAATATGTTCACATCGAATTATTGATCATGCGTTTTTATTCCATCATCAATGTGTTACTTTATTAATTTGTTTCTTTGAAGTCTTGGGAAACATTATTCGTTACTCCATTTATTGTTTGTTTTCATTGTAGACATATAATATTTAAGTGGAGATTTCAACTATTAGCTAGATGCTTAACTATACATGTCAGGAAAAAAAAAACATGAACAAAAATGCTACTTGTTTTTTTCATGATCCAACTAATTAATTAACCATTTGAAAGATAACTAAACCTAGTGATACCATCATTTAGCATAAGAAGAATAAAAGAGGGAAATGCTACTTCTGTTTCTAGGAAATATTAAAGAGTTCTTCACTTTTTTTCGTCTTCAAAGTTTCACAATGTTCATAGAGTGGGAGTTAAAACTTTTATCAAATGATTTTTAAGTTATATACATTGATAATTTAATTAACTTTTATATTGCCCGCTCGATTTAATTGATTATGACACAGTATTATTGAGTCTATCATGAGTGAGAATGATCGTATGTTTTACTTTTTATATATTTTGTCTTTCTAAATTAAATAAATAGTCTACCTTCTTCTCAAGTGATTTGCACAAATATACCCGCTGCTGAACTGGAACTTATCTAATCACGAGCTTCCATAGATCTCATCTAGAAGAAAATCCTTACACATTCCATGCCTCTCATATTCGAAGAAGATGCACCTCTTCTACCACGACAACAATCAACAAGAACTCTCCCAACAATCGTCAGAATTTTTAATATGGTGATCACCAGAATTTGTCATAAAACACGGCAATCATCAGAATTTTTCATATGGTGATCAGCAGAATTTGCCACAAAGGAACTCTTTACAACATTTTAGTCGGTATCAAATTTTCTAAAGAGTTGTACTAAAAAGGCCATACAACGTAATGTCAAGCTTCTTCTTCTTCATGTAGACACATTTTAGGCCCACTAAGGAAATTGACTATTAAGTAGTGAAATAAGAGCCCAACTCAGATCTTGGGCTATATAAACTTGTACTTTCAAAAGAACATCTGTAAAAATTGTACGGGGCGCCCTATTCAGGCGCCCCTTTTTAACCTGGAGCAGCTTTGTCTTTTTGTTTGCAACCGTCCCCTTTTTTTTTGTTAAAAGCCATTTGAAAAGACCATTTTGCCCTTCCTTATTAAAAAGACTAGTTTCTCTCCAAATATTCGCTAGTCCTCTACTTTCTCTGTCTCTCTTTCTCCCGTTATTCGTGTTTTTTGAAGTTCTTCTCTGAAATCAAACGATTTTCGTCGTTGTTTTTTGATTTTTCAACTGCTAGTCGTCGTTGTTTCCACATTACGATTTAATCACATGTACATTGCATTAACTTTCTGGGTTTTATTTTACGATTTTGATTTCTGATTTTGGTTTTGATAGTCATGTATTTATGATAAAATATTTTCTTAGGGTTTAGTTTGATAAGTGCATTAGTTTTACTTTTACGATTGTATTTTTAGGTTTTTTGAACGAGTGTTTATGTTATTAATGAAAATTCTATAATTTCTTCTGTGATTAGACGTTCAAATTTTTAAAAATTTTGAGAGTTAAACAGATGATACTATAGTTCAATGATATATTAGATATGAGCTAAAGTTTTTTTCATGTTTTGGCATTATTTTTGGATTTGAATTTGTGTTTTGTTTTTTGTAAAAATTACATCATATTTTTTTGCTGAATGTTTTGTGCTTGTAACTGATGAAGTTCAGCTTTAGGAGTTGAATTTTTTGTGCTTGTAACTGGTGAAGTTCTGCTTTAGGAGCTAAAGTTTTGTGTTTGTAACTGGTGAAGTCCAGCTTTAGGAGCTGAAGTTTTTGTGTTTGTTACTGGTGAAGTCCATCTCTAGAGCTGAAGTTTTTGTGTTTGTTACTAGTGAAGTCCATCTCTAGAGCTGAAGTTTTTGTGTTTGTTACTAGTGAAGTCCATCTCTAGAGCTGAAGTTTTTGTTTTATACCTGTCGAACTTCAGCTCTATAGCTGAAGTTTTTGTTTTATACCTGTCGAACTTCAGCTCTATAGCTGAAGTTTTTGTTTTATACCTGTCGAACTTCAGCTCCATAGCTGAAGTTTTTGTTTTATACCTATTGAACTTCAGCTCTATAGCTGAAGTTTTTATTTTATACCTGTCGAACTTCAGCTCTATAGCTGAAGTTTTTGTTTTATACCTGTCGAACTTCAGCCTTCCTAGGTATTGAAGTTTTAACTGATCTTTTTGATAATGTCCTGATGTTATTTTTTGTATCTTTTACTTTTTTTGAACAGATGGCTCCTAAAGCACCTAAAGATCCTAATGCAGATAAAAAAGGCAAAGCCCCTAAAGCACCTAGACTACCTGTAATACCCCAAGGTTTTTATGTCCCCTTTGCTCCACCTACAAAACCAGGACAAAGATATTATGAGTTTGGAGATTGGTTTAACTCTAATGGTTACTGGAAGGGGAACCATGATTTGAAAAAATTAATTGCAACTTTCTTGACTCCTACTCAACAGAATAAGCTTAATAATGGTACATTTAGATACATTATGGCTGTGGAGAATTTCCAATGCAGCATGAAGTTGGTGCATTGTCTGTGTCTTTCTCGAATATTCACGAATGATCGAGACTCCATTAGTTTCAAGATTTTTGGGCATGATGTTTCCTTCACCCTTGAAGACTTTTACATTATGTGTGGTTTGCGGATCACAACACCCAATGTTGAAAGACCAATTAATCGAGAGAGAAATCTTCTGAAGCGGTATTTTGGTAAGTCCAAGGGTGTGACTTTGAAGTATATTCGAAGTTTTATGACTCGCAATGAAATTTCAAAGAATGCTGTGAATCATGTACAAATATGCGAGAGTGATGATGATGCAGTTAAGCTTATGGAAATTCTTGTTGTAGAGTCTATTCTGTTTGGGAAAAATACTGAGTTATGTGTGGCAGAGGAGTATGCATCTATTATTGAAGATGATAAGGTTTCCGCTGAATATCCTTGGGGTAATGTGGCTTATGAGAAGCTCATTTATTCCCTGAAACATGCATTGGACAAGCAGAACAAATTCCATACAACTGAGTATAAACTTGGTGGATTTTCATATCCGTTATGTGCTTGGTTCTATGAGCGCTTCCTAGATAGTCGGGAGAAGTATATAAGAGAGGATGAGTACCTTGATACCCCTCAGGTCCCCAGGATGTTACGTTATGTATGCGTGGGAGAGCCTAAATTTCTCGAACTTTATTATATGTTCAAAACTCATGAAGTAAGTTACTTTCATTTTTTTTATCTTTGTGTTAATATGCTGATGTATTAGTTTTTTTCTCCTCATAATATACTTTTTGTATTAAACAGAGATATCGTGACTTTAGGGTATTGGATATAATTCCTACAGAAGAGGAATTGAATTCAATGCCTTCAATTGGGAAATTATCGTGCAACCAGATTCGTTCAAATATAGTTAATGCAGTTCCTTCAACTGGTGAATCACCACGTACTCTGAGTCAATCAAAAGAATCGAATCGAACTCCTGTCATTGGTAAATCACCACCTACTCTGAGTCGATCAAAAGAACCGAATCAAACTCATGTCATTGGTGAATCACCACATAGTCGGAATCAACCAAAAGAATCGAATCGAACTCCTGTCATTGGTAAATCACCACCTACTCTGAGTCGATCAAAAGAACCGAATCAAACTCATGTCATTGGTGAATCACCACATAGTCGGAATCAACCAAAAGAATCGAATCCAACTCCTTTTATTGGCAAAACATCTCGTATCAAGAGTCGTTCTACCTCGTCTACATCTGACTTTGATGACAATGAATTACTTGACGCAATATGCTCTGTAAGTTTTGATCTGAAGTTTTTTGGGTTTGTTTTTTAAAAGTACAACTTGTTTTTTGAGCTGAAGTTTTCTTCTATATCTGAATTTTTGTTGTGTATCTATTCTAGAGGTTAACAACGGAGGTTCAAAGGCATACAGAAAAAGAAAGAAGCACGATCGTGAATGAAGTTTTTGATAAGTTTAAAAAGGAGAAGCGAACTGCTATTGTGGATGCGGTTTTTGTAAAAGTGAAGGTAAGCTAATTTATAGAGAAGTCTTTTTATTTGTGCTGATGTTATTCAGATTAATCATTGTTAGTAATTTTTTTTCTAAGAATATTTCGATGGGAAGTTTGAACAGTTGTTTACGATTGTCAACAAATCAAATGATTTGAGTAAGCATCGAGAATATGATAGGATGAACGACTGTTACGAACATCCATTGGCTTTTGAAGGCGATGAACATGTTCAAGAAGAATTTGAAGAGCGACATCCCAGTGCTGATAGATTGAGTAGAGATGTAAATGATGAAGCACATTTATCAACTGAGAATATTGGAAGCAAGCAAGGTGCAAATAATCAAGTTGTTGAGACGGAAGAACATACTACTCATGATGCATTGCGTAAAGTCGCAGATGATAATGCTACACATAATGAAGCGGCTATTGAAGGCGTTGAACATGTTCAACAACAAGGTGGAGAGGAACAATCCAGTGTTTGCAGACAGAGTAAAGGTGGAGAGAAAGGTACAGATGATCAAGTTGTTGGCACTGAAAAACATGCATCGAGTTGTGCTTTGGAAAATGATATTGGAAAAGGAAATGGAGATCAAGCACCTGTTCATGAATGTTTTGGGAAAGACGATTGATATGCAGGAGCACTAGCTATTTGCAAAGAACTTGTAGGTGGTGATACACAGGAAATTGTTACTACAGGTACAAAGTGTGAAGTTTATAATATTTCCATTATATATTAGATAGGAGCTGAAGTTTTGTTTCATGTGTTTGTGTTTTTTGCAAAAACTACAACATGTTTTTTGGTGAATGTTTTGTAAAAACTTCAGCTATAGAGTTGAAGTTTTTGTTATAACTGTCGAACTTCAGCTATAGAGCTGAAGTTTTTTTTATAACTGTCGAATTTCAGCTCTAGAGATGAAGTTTTTTTTATAACTGTCGAACTTCAGCTCTAGAGTTGAAGTTTTTTTTACTACTGTCAAACTTCAGCTCTAGAGCTGAAGTTTTTTTTGTAACTGTCGAAGTTTTTGTTTGTGACTGGCTAACTTCATCCTTCTTAAAGTTGAAGTTTTAACTATTTTTTTTATAATATCCTGTAGTGAAATTTTCACTACAAGTATAAATTTTTTTTATATTTTATATATAGAAAAACTAGTTGATCTATTCCCCCTCTTTTATGAATATCCAGTGGAAGTTGAAACTAGTTGTGGTTCAACTCAAAAACTCTCTGATGATGCTCAATTGAATGAAGGTAGAGTTGAGAAAAACCTTCCAGAGAATACTGCAATGGTCCTCGACATTGGTTCACAATTGAATGATGCTGGAAATGCTGATATTGAGAAAGACATGCAGCCTGGGGAAACCACAGCGGAAGACAAATGTCAAGGTATTCTATAGATCATAAATTTATTATATTTGATTGAAGTATATTTTTTACACTTTGAAATTTTACATATTTTATTTTCTTTTTTATGTTTTTGAATGATTTTTCAGAAATACTGGAGGCAGCTCAAAAACAATTTGGTGAGCTTATGCAGCAATATCAAAATGGAGAAATACATATATTCACACCTATTAACTCACAGACAGGTGTGAAGTGTGTTGGTTTTATTTTATAAAATTTATTCAGTATTTTTTTTGCATGAAGATATAGGATCTGTTGGAATGCAAACACCATTTGTGTCGCAACACTTAGACCAGGTAGTTATTTTCTGCAATTCAATCACAACTAATTTTTTGCCTAATGTGTGTTCTCTATCAGTTTTATCTATGTTTATATTTTACTTGCTTTTGCAGATCTCATCTGATGCATCGGAACTTCTTCCAAAACCTAAGAGAAGGAAGATTTCTAGTTCTCCTATGTGTGACACCAGTGATATCCCCAACTTCAATTTATGTTCATTTTCACTTGGTAGTACACAAGAGGCTGATTCAGAAGGTAATTCTGCTGCTGTTGTTGTTCGTGAAGAGACAGAAGAACGTCGTGAACCACAGGGAATTGGTCAAGCATCTGCCACGATGCCTGTAGTTTTCCCCCTGCTGCTGAACAACGACAGTTAGTTGTGACAGAACAGCAGGAAGAGCAAGCAAAAGGAAAACCAGATAAAAAGGGAAAAGAATTCGTATGGAGAGTATTTGGTTGAGATCTCCTTATGTAGTTTATACAAAAAATCAAAGGGGGCAAGATTGAAAAGTAGGAAATAATAGAAGAAGGTGTCCCTTCCATTATGTTAATCAAGACAGTGGATTGATGTAAATATTTAAATAGTGGTTGGAGATGGATGCCAGTGAATATGATTCCAATCCATTCATATTAGCTGGACTTGATATTCCAAAATTATTCTTTACCGAGCTTATGGATCCTGACTCTGATCTTGCGGATGAAGTAAGTTATTAAGTTTATTTTTTTGAATTGGTTTTCAACTGCATTTCCCAAAAGTTCAGCTTATTTTTTATAGTATAGCTTTATTCATAGTAAACTGTTGATGATTTTTAGCTTATTTGCTAAAACTTCAGCCTAACACTTCAAACTGAATATGCTTAAGTTTTTGTCATGTTTTTTTGTAGTTCTGTAATGTGTTTTTTCTAAACTTCACAGTAGTAATTTCATATGTTATCATTTATCGTTGTTCATTTGCAGCATATTGATGTGAGCATATATTACTTGCTCAAAAAATATTTCTATCACCTTCCACGTTATTCAAAATCAAGATGTGCAGTAACAAATTTACTTTTCAATCAATATATGACTATCCTGGATAGTATTCATCCTTCAGAAAAAAAGATGAAGATAATTAACAAAAGGAAGCAAAAGAGAATGGAGGTTCTTAAGAGAAAATCAAAGAGAAAGAGGATATCCAAAGAACAGCTTGAAAAAGAAGAAGAAGAAGCGGTTATTAAGCCACTTATGGACTATAGTTGGTATGAGGAAGAATCAACGAATGAAAAGGTGGCCAACTACGTAAAAGGCCTCGACCTTTCCTGTGGTATCTCATGGGCATTTGCCAAAAAAGTATTCTTTCCATTTCGACTTAAGTCAAGGGAGGGCCAGAAATCTACGCACTACTTTTTTAGAATTCTGGACTTTGAGGATAAAACTATATTTGTGTATGATTTCATGGGCAGTGTAACATACGATCGTGAGATTGAACATATAAGAATTTATACCCAGTTGATCCCACACTGTCTCAAATGCTTGAATTTTGGGGAACATAATAAATATTATCGGCAAAGCCCTGTGGAAAAATTCAATATTATGTGGATGAACACCCCGGAACAAACTAACAGGTACGTGTTTCGCATATGTTTTACCATGCATTTGTGTTAATTATTCTTTAATTTCTTTTTCATGTATTTTTTGCAGTGTTGATTGAGGTATATTTGCTCTTAAGTTTATTGATTTGCGGTTGAAGAGAGAAGGTGTCTTCAATTTCGATCAAAGTCAAACATTGGCATTCAGGAGAGAATTGGCTGCCAATCTTTGGGCTCATGGAAAGTGGAAAAAGATAGCGGCTATGAAACTCCAGAAGAACGAGAAGGACATGATTATGGAGATTTTGAAGAGACTCTGTGTGAATTTTTTGATTAGAGGATTGGTTGTACATAATTTGAATTTTGTGGATATATATTAATTATTTTTTTAGTTCACTTTTGTGTCATACAAATATGTTTGTGTCTTTTATCATGAATTTTAAGTACATTTTTTGTTTGAAAAAACTTAAGCATGACTTCTGCTTTTTAAGCTGAAGTTTTTGAAAATATGGTAAACAATTTCAGGACATTCGGCCGAAGTTTCTTGAAAAAGCTTTAAGACAAACTATTAAATCCAACACGAAAACTTCTGCTTATCAGGTGCAGAAGTTTTTGGAAATATACTAAAAAACTTCAGCACATTGGGCCGAAGTTTTTTGAAAAAGCTTTAGGATAAAACCTATTGAATCCATCACAAAAACTTCAGCTTCTCAGGTGCTGAAGTTTTTAGAAATATACTAAAAAACTTCAGCACATTGGGCCGAAGTTTCTTGAAAAAGCTATAAGACAAAAACTATTAAATCCAACACAAAAACTTCTGCTTATCAGGTGCTGAAGTTTTTGGAAATATACTAAAAAACTTCAACACATTGGGCCGAAGTTTTTTGAGAAAGCTGTAGGACAAAAACTATTGAATCCATCACACAAACTTCAGCTTTTCAGGTGCCGAATTTTTTAGAAATATACTAAAAAACTTCAGCACATTGGGCCGAAGTTTTTTTGGAAAAGCTTTAGGACAAAAACTATTGAATCCATCACACAAATTTCAGCTTCTCAGGTGCCGAAGTTTTTAGAAATATACTAAAAAACTTCAGCACATTGAACCGAAGTTTTTTGAAAAAGCTTTAGCACAAAAACTATTGAATCCAACACAAAAACTTCAACTTATCAGGTGCCGAAGTTATTATAAATATACTATAAAACTTCAGCACATTGAGCCGAAGTTTTTTTGCATTTTCTAGCTACTTTTTGTGATTTATCACGTATATCAACTACTTTTTGTGACCTTATTTTTTACTATTTTTTTTTATTGCAGTTACCAATTACTAGCATTTATCACTTACTTCTTTTGCCAATTACTTATGTTCTTACATTCAATTTCTCCGAACAATACTTCTTTTGCCAATTACTTATGTTCTTACATTCAATTTCTCTGAACAAAAAATAGGTAACAATCTCTTCAACATTTATACATATTAAATTGATTAGCTGCATTCTTTGGCTATATTAACAATCTCTTCACTTGAAAATTTCATAGTCATCCATAGACTTCTATCATATTTCTTTAAATTTATATTCAAAGAAAAACAAGAAAATATTGGCTAAGACATGCTTATTGGGTGTAGCAGGGAGTTCGTGGGAAGCAAAGATAGTGAATGAGAAGTCGAAATACTTCATATGTGAAGAAGAGTGGCCAGATCAAACATTCGAGCACCAGGACAATTTTCTTTTTTTACTAGTTGATAAATCTAACTTTTAGGAAAAATAACAAATTTTCTGGGGCTCGAGTTTTTGATGTAGCCCGTCTCCATCACACATGAAGTATTTTGGACTTCTCCTTCATTATATTTGCTTTATACGAATTCGCAAATGCACACCAGTAAGCATATCTTTGGCCAACATTCTCTTGTGACCGAAACGATTGTCTGTTAATGAAGACAAACATAAAAGTGGGAGTTGTCTGTTAATTTTGTCTTCAATTGAGAGACAAATATATAATTTTTTGACAATGCCTCTAGAAGTTCGGATTTGTCAACTTTTGACATTTTTGGATATATAGATGTCATCTGAAGAATGCACTTATGTCAAATATGTAACAGAAAAATTACGAATTGAAATATAGCTAGTGTTTGTAAAAACGGATTCAAAATTTTAACGTGATCATTTTGATCTTTAAAGTTCTTTGCATTAAATGCCTAATTATAACTATGGAAATTATAGTTCAAAAAAGAAATCAATTAAAAGACTAACAAAGACGTACGTAGACCAAACCCAAATCAATTATGATCACATAATAGTTTTTTTATTTATTTCTTATTCGGTATTCTATACATATTTTGAACCTCGACTAATCCAGATTCGTGTCGGCATGTTCCATCTTAGGAGGTAAAATATTTCCTTACCAAAGGTGATTTATACCCATAAAAGGTGAAAGAGTGCTTATCATCTTATCACAACATTTGACGGTGTCAAAGAATAGAGTTGGACGGTAAGCAATTGAAATTTGAAGGAATTCGTTGGGCCTCTCAGTTTTAGGTCTATCTACCATATTCCATCAGCTATTGATTATTGTTTTCTTTAAAAAAGAAAAAAACCTGTTGTGTTGAATGGGAAATGAAGAATTTTCTGATGGATTGTGTATAGGTGTTCGTAATACGCAGCGGAAGACAATAACAATCCTAGACAGATCTTTTCGTGTTTAAAATTTATTTACATGTCTAAGATCGGGTCTAAGACATACCTGGTGAAGAAAGTCTCGTTTCAAAATTTCTTCGATAGTACGAAGATTCTATGCGTATCCACACCGAGACCGATCCTTGCTATCAACTCTTCGATCAATGAAACCCGCGAACAAAATTGAACAAAATATTGTGCTGAAATTTTTCTCAAAAATCTCAACTCAAAGGTAGAAGAACAAGAAACACTTTTCTTGAAATTGTATTTTCTCTCTTGGCTTTTTATTGTATTCTCACTTTCACAAAGTGGTTTTTCTTCTCAAGAATTAATAATATGATAAATTTTCTCCACCACCCCTTATATAGCATCACCTATAAACTCTATTCCTATTTGGTTGAGGTAATGATTTACTTAGGATAAAAGTCTAATTCCAAAATTAAACTTTTATGGAAATTTTATATGGAAATTCGTAATTCCATCTAATTGGCATCATGACTGCCAATTTCAAAGTAACCCTCCTAATTAACTGAAAATTCTGGAACCACTATCCTTAAGCAGCTATAACCAAATCTCCTATCAACTCAAACGATTAAGGCTAAATTTTAAACTGAATTTAAATCGAAATCATGTTAACACTACACAGAACTCGACAGAATCCTTTAAGCTGAATCAAAATCACATTAATATTCAACAGTAGACTCAACAACAGTTTGCATTTTGGCCTTAAATTAGACCAATGGAATCACAGTAATCAGAACAACACCACATTGATCTAAAATTGGTATAGATACAAGGAATAAATCAATACAAAACCTAGCCAAGAACACATGAACGTTGTAAACACACTGAATCGAGAAACAAAACTAAACCAATATGCAATGCCAAAGAGCTACGAATAGCAGGGGACCCAACATCACTCGAGAATGAAACAAATCGAGGTAATAAACAATAATTGATCAGAACTACAGAGCTATAATCAAGGCAAATTAATCGACCAAACTACTTATACCATATTTCAATTGACAGAAGAAAATTGGACCAAGAAAAGTCCTAAAGAGAAGAGAGATTGGAATTGAAGTATCAATTAATATATTATATTAAAAAGGAATACCAATCCCATTCTTAATGGGTTTGAAGTAGCCGCACGTCCTTATGGACTGTTCGTCAATCCAATTCAATATTGGATTTACTTAGAAGCCTATATTAATATTTTATACAACTCTTATATAAAATAAATATTATCCTTTTTTTATATATATTACATATATATGTCAACCAAGAGATAAATATTAATTTTTCTATTTCAAATAGAAAATTTCAGTTTGTTGGCGATATTAATTATATTCTCTGTGCTAGCAAAGAATATAATAATATTTTATTTGGACTAACTAACTAAATTTATTTGACTAATTAAATTCTTTAATTTAATTATCAAATAATGAGTTAATTAATCCTTTAGCAAAGATCAGAACACTCGTAAGTGTGCGACCCCATAGGTTCAATACTAAACCGGTAGTAAATTGATCACATCAGTATACTAATCAAGGGTGGCATCTAGCAACACTCCTTAACGATCGGATAGTATGAAGTATACAATTTACTCTGAAGAACCAATAGAAGAATAATGTAGTAATTCCTTCTGTCCTTATAGCTCTGGATCACCCTAGGATATGGTTCAACTGTCAAATCCTAATAGGCGACCAACTATGTGTTCATGTCAAATATAATCGACCATTGAATGACCTAAGAAACTCATTTCTTCTTTCATTCAATTGCCCTGGCCAAGGTCTTAGTTTGGTCGTTTATAATTCATGACAACATGGAGCTTAAACTCATTACCAAGAGTTGACAGATTCCATCTTGATCAATCACTAATTCTACAAGTATTTAATCGTACCCAATATCCTTTCAACTATCGCCCTAGGGCCATAGGTGTCTGGTATCAAAGCACAATAAATAACTTGTCAATTACTATGACGATCTCAGGTCAAAGGAAACTGTTACATCACATTCTTCAAGAGAATATCCTATTGACAGTTTATGGTAATTCTAACCATTAGGAATTATCCAATGAGTCGGTTCAATGATCATATCTCTATATGCATCATCTATCTATGTGATTTAGTTAATGAGATCAACTAATCTTTATCCCATAAAGACGATCACATAAATATTGATCTAACCGGATTACTAATATCCAAATTAGTAATCCTACGATCAAGAACATATTTAGATTAAATTGTAAGAGACTTAGCTCTCATTATCATGATCTCTATCACGATGACAAATCTCAAAATTTAATCAAGGACCTTATCAAATTAATCAAGCAATTAATAACAATGATAAAAGAATATCAAATGCCATATGTATTTTATATCAAATAATGTTCACCAAAAATATGTTCAAATCATCAAATATGATATTGGATCTAGGGCATATCTACTATATCCCTAACAATCTCCCACTTGCACTAGAGCCAATCGCTCTTGTACTTCATTCCCAATTTCCACTTGTGCTTGTCAAACTCCTTTGCGCCAAGAGCTTTAGTGAATGGGTCTGCAGCATTTTCTTTTCCATCAACCTTTTGAATCTCGACGTCTCCACGTTCAATGATCTCTCTTATCAAGTGATACCTTCGCAGAACGTGTTTGGATTTTTGGTGTGATCTTGGTTCTTTTGCTTGAGCAATGGCTCCAGTGTTGTCACACAACAGTGGAACCGCACCTTCTATTGAAGGAACTACACCAAGTTCTGTTAAGAACTTTTTCATCCATACAGCTTCCTTAGCAGCTTCACTAGCTGCTATATATTCTGCTTCAGTCACTGAATCAGCTACTGTAGCTTGTTTGGAACTTTTCCAACTCACTGCACCACCATTTAAGGTGAATACATAACCAGAAATAGATTTGCTATCATCTCTATCTGAAGAGAAACTTGCATCAGTATAACCTTCAAGTTTCAACTCAGAATCTCCATAGATGAGGAATTGGTCTTTAGTCCTTCTTAAGTACTTAAGAATGGTCTTCACCACCTTCCAATGTTCCTCACCAGGATTTGCCTGATATCGACTAGTCACTCCAAGTGCATAAGCCACATCAGGACGTGTACATGTTATAGTATACATGATAGCTCCCACTGCACTAGCGTATGGGATCCTACTCATGCGTTCTCTCTCTTCAGGTGTTTTAGGACAATCCTCCCTACTGAGAGTAATTCCAGTGCCTATCGGTAGATAGCCTCTTTTGGAATTATCCATATTATACCTCTTTAAGATGGTATCAATGTACAAAGACTGGGAAAGTCCAAGCAGCTTCCTAGATCTATCTCTATAGATCTTTATTCCTAATATATAAGCTGCTTCTCCCAAGTCTTTCATGGAGAACTGTTCAGATAGCCAAATCTTGGTACTTTGCAATGCCGGTATGTCATTCCCTATGAGCAATATATCATCAACATACAATACTAGGAATATAATTGTGCTCCTACTAACCTTTTTGTACACACAAGGTTCTTCTTCGCATCTAACAAAATTGAACTTTTCAATTGTCTTGTTAAAGCGAATATTCCAACTTCGAGAAGCTTGCTTTAGTCCATAAATGGATCTTTGTAGCTTGCAAATTTTATTATGATCAGACGAAGATGTGAAACCTTCAGGTTGTGTCATGTACACATCCTCTTCTAGCTCACCATTAAGGAAAGCTGTTTTCACATCCATTTGCCATATTTCATAATCATAGTATGCTGCTATAGCAAGCAAAATCCGAATTGTTTTGAGCATTGCCACGGGAGAGAAAGTTTCGTCATAGTCGACTCCTTCTTTCTGACGATATCCCTTGGCAACAAGACGGGCTTTGTAGGTCTCCACCTTTCCGTCTGCTCCAATCTGTTTCTTAAAAATCCATTTACAACCTATAGGTTTTATATCCTTTGAAGGTTCAACTAAAGTCCATACTTTATTTTCCTTCATGGATTCCATTTCGGATTCCATGGCCTTTTGCCATTTCTCATAATCAGAACTTTGTATAGCCTCTTCATAGGTCTTAGGGTCATCATCATTATGATGAACCTCATTTGATACATCATCTTGTACCAATAAATTTAATCTAGTTGGTACATGACGCTCTCGTGTAGACCTTCTAAGAGGTACTTGTACAACCTGTTCACCTTGTGTTGGATTTGGTTGTTGTTCAATTTGGTTTGGAACTGGTTCATTAACTTGTTCTTGAACTTCATTTAGTTCTTGAACTTCAACCGTTGAAGATGGCAACTTCCTTGGCAACTTCAAAACATCCAATAAAGGTTCTTCAACTTGGGTATCATGATCTTTATTTTGTGTTGATTCATTAGTTTCTTGAACTTCATCAAGTTCTATTTCTCCATCGTAATTTCCTTCTAAAAGAAATTCCCTTTCCAAAAAGGCTGCTCCTCTGGCCACAAACACTTTATGGTCAGAAGGGTGATAGAAATAATATCCCATTGTTTCCTTGGGATACCCAATGAACCTACACTTATCAGATCTTGAGTCAAGTTTATCAGACTGTAGTCTCTTAACATAAGCTGGACAACCCCAAACTTTAATATGTTTAAGGTTAGGCTTACATCCTTTCCATGTCTCATATGGTGTTGTAGAGACTGACTTAGTAGGAACTTTATTAAGTAAGTATGTTGCTGCTTCCAAAGCATATCCCCATAAATTTATTGGAAGATCAGTGAACCCCATCATAGATCTCACCATATCTAATAAGGTTCGATTTCTCCTTTCAGACACACCATTATGTTGTGGTGTTCCTGGAGGTGTCCACTGTGAGAGAATCCCATTCTCTTTGAGATATCTAGTAAAATCTTCACTAAGATATTCTCCACCTCTATCAGACCTTAGTACTTTGATACTTTTACCAGTCTGCTTCTCAACTTCACTATGGAACCTTTTGAACATTTCAAAAGATTCAGACTTGTGTTTCATAAGATACACAAATCCATATCTTGACATATCATCAGTGAAGGTGATGAAGTAAGAATATCCACCTCTAGCTTGAATTTTCATGGGCCCACAAACATCTGTATGAATTAGTCCCAATAATTCAGAAGCTCTTTCTCCACTTCCAGTAAATGGAGATTTGGTCATTTTTCCTTTGAGACAAGATTCACAAGTTGGATATGATTCAAAATCATACTTGTCAAGGTACCCTTCCTTGTACAACTTGTTAATTCTTTTCTCTCCAATATGACCAAGCCTACAATGCCAAAGGTATGTTTGATTTACATGATCATCTCTTTTCCTCTTAAGACTTGAAACATGCATAATCGAATTAGCATTCACATTAGGTAAGACATAAACATCATGTTGGAGATAGCCATTCACATATAAATTATCACTATAATAAATAGAGCAAATACCATTGCCTATATTAATGCGAAAACTACGTTTGTCTAACATAGAAGCTGAAATTATGTTCGAAACAAATTTAGGAACGTAATAACAATCATCCAACATAAGTACTTTGCCCGTAGGCATTATTAAAGAAATTGATCCTACAGCTACGGCCGCAACTTTTGCACCATTTCCTACTTATAGATTAATTTCTCCTTTCTTCAACTTTCTACTTATCTGGAACCCCTGCAACATATTGCAGATGTTATAACCACTGCCAGTATCTAATACCCACAATGAAGAATTAATAGTAGTTAAAGAAACCTTGAAAACATTTTTCATTAAAGTCTTACCTTGTTTCTTGTCCTTTAAAGTTGCAAGATACTCCGGGCAGTTTCTCTTCCAATGTCCTATTTTCTTACAATGGAAACATACAGCATCAGATTGGTCAGCTTTGCCTTCTTTGCCTTTGGGTTTGGTCACACCACCCTTGGGCGCAGTAGGCTTTTTCTTGGGTTTACTTTTACCCTTACCCTTCTTCTTAAAAGAGTTTCCAACCAACATGACAGTTCCTTTCTTCTTCTCAGATGCAAGTTGATTCTCATAATCAATTAGCATATTAAGCATCTCATGAAGATCACAATCCATTTTATTCATATTGAAATTAATAACAAATTGTGAAAAGGATTCTGATAGTGACTGCAAGATCAAATCTTGAGAAAGCTCTTTACCCAGTTTGCACCCCAACTTCTCAAGTTCTTCAATAAGATCAATCATATGATTGACATAGGGTCCAACTGGAGAGTTTCCAGTCAATTTGGATCCAAATAAAGCCTTAGATAGCTGGTATCTAGCTGTCCTGCTTTGTGTACCAAACATCTTCTTAAGATGTTCAATGATTGCAGTTGGATCCATATCCTGATGTTTCCTCTGTAGTTCAGAATTCATAGAAGCGAGAATGATGCATTTGGTAGTAAGACATTCTTCCAAGTATTTCTGATAAATCTTGGTAGCATCCTCATCATTCTCATCTGGGACTTCCTTGGCAGGCTTATCGATCACATCAATAAGCTTTTCATGCATGAGAACAATTCTCAAATTTCTATACCAGTCATCAAAGTTTGGTCCTACCAACTTGTTGGTCTCAAGTATTTCATGCAGTGATATAACAGACATATTGGAAAATCTAAAATATAGAAAAGAAAAGGCAATAATATAGGAACATATTTGCATATATCATAAAGACATGGACTTTTATCTAAATGATATTTTCACTAATTATTTTAAACTATTTACCCTCATTATAGTTTACGATATCTTTATTTCTTTTAATTGAGTAAAGGAATCCTTTAACAATATGTATGAGCCCCTTGGAAGTCAAGTCGTTTCTCACATATATTTTAAAGGTAGGTACTCTTACCAATTGTATCCCCATACAATTTTCTTAAATAGCTCAATGTCAAATAGTCCCCTGGTAGTCAGGTCGATCCTATTGGCATAGTTGAGTTCAACCATCATGATAGCAAAGAACTTATTAAATTTTATACTCCCCCGGATAGTCCAGGCGTCTAGTGTGAAATTGAATAATTCTTTCAATCCATATATCTAATGCAATAAATAATTTTAACATATTCTCGAACTACAAGTCTCCTAGTAGTCAGGCCGCTCCTTATAAATAAAAAATAAGTAAAATTATTTACCTTGATGGATAGCTCTATAATAAAATATCTTATATTTTATTAATTAAGAACTCAAATTTTAGTAAGAGGAAATTGTTACTAAAATAATTTTTAACAACATGAAGATCAAATCTTTTATAGCATGTGAATTTAGTTCAAGTTGTCTACATGCTTAGTCCTAAATTAATTTACATCACATGTAATAAATAATTCAAAATTATGTAATGAACAAGCACATGACATAGAAACGAAATTC
>MU770782.1:3679-22918 GCA_026770625.1 Nicotiana glauca | reverse complement strand
TGTCAATTACTATGACGATCTCAGGTCAAAGGAAATTCTTACATCACATTCTTCAAGAGAATATCCTATTGACAGTTTATGGTAATTCTAACCATTAGGAATTATACAATAAGTCGGTTCAATGACCATATCTCTATATGTATCATCTATCTATATAATTTAGTTAATGAGATCAAATAATCTTTATCCCATAAAGACGATCACATAAATATTGATCTAACCGGATTACTAATGTCCAAATTAATAATCCTACGATCAAGAACAAATTTAGATTAAATTATAAGAAACTTTACTCTCATTATCATGATCTCCATCACAATGTCAAGTCTCAAAATTTAATCAAGGACCTTATCAAATTAATCAAGCAATTACTAACAATAATAAAAGAATATCAAATGCCATATATATTTTATATCAAATGGCGTTCACAAAATATGTTCAAATCATCAAATATGATATTGGATCTAGGGCATATCCACTATATCCCTAACATTTTCAATCACCACATTTTCACTAGGGAACACATCTATAATTTTTATGGTGATAATTACGTGTCACATATAATATGTTCCATAAATTACATTATCAAGTCTGTCAGCTAAAAAAAGTTATGACTAAGAAAATTCATAATATACTTTAAAAGATAAATTATTATAATGAAACAAACTTGAATGGGGCTAGGAATAGGTCAAAATAACTCATTTTAGCATACCCAATTAACTGGAGATTGAAGTATGTGATGTTGCATGACGAACTTAATAATAAAGTTTTATATTACACATATAATAACTGCACATTTAAATTGATAGAAAAAACATCTTTTTCGCCGATTCAATAAAAAAAAGTGTTACATATGCTTAATTTTAAATAAGCATTTATACAGAGAAGGAAACCAAGTCGTGGATGAACTTGTAAAGATGAAACTACGACAAAAATGTAAAAATTCAGGCACTGTATTTGGTCGCTCTCATTTAATTTTTATTTACCTTTTTAATAAAGTTTAACTGGTACCCAAAATACAAATAACTTCAGACAAGCCGCTTCTTCTATACTTTTCCTCCTCCTCCTCCTCCTCCTCCTTCTCAATTGCTGTAAAATAAAGGTGACGACGAGTTTACCTGGTATTTGTGAGTAGGTTTTAAGTTGGTTTATGGTGCTTTATGGTAGTGAACTACTGCAACACTCTTTCTTTGCTACTGCTTAGGTCTTCTTCTTCTTCTTCTTCTTAGTTACAAAATAAATTTGTTAGATTTATTGTTGTTTTGATAAATTGATGACTGGGGTTTATTCTTTATGATATTTAAAATTTATGTTTCAAATTTGAGCTCATTAATTTGATCAATGAATCATATATTAGATTGTTGACATTTGAAGAATAAGTTTCTATTTTTGGGCAATTTGAACTTCAGAAGAAAACGTCAAGTACATGCAAAAATTGACTGTTCTTTAGAAGTATACGCCTTAAGTGCATGCTAAGTGTCACGACCCCAATTTTCCTCCATAGGATGGCGAACCAAGTAACAACATGCGGAATAATTAAAATAACAGTAGATATAAGTCTCAAACTCTACAACTGTAATAAAACAACGTTACAACTCAGCATAATACAAATTCCGAGACCCGGCGTAGTACAAGTCATAAGCTCTAAGTATGAATATTGAATCCTATACATCATGTCTATAAAGGATAATGAAATAAGAGGTCTAGAGAGAGGGGGACTCCGAGGCCTGCGAAAACCGACATGTATATCTTGAAGTCTCCGCAGTAGAATCCCGAATAATGCTGGCTCTGCACAAAAAGATGTGCAGAAGAGTACTACAACGGTACCTGGTAAGTTCCAAGCCTAACCTCGGTAGACTAGTGACGATGTCAGGTCAGGGCCCGACTGGAAATAATAAAAGACTGAACAAATGTTGGCAGTGTAATAAAGACAGTAATGAAATTGAAACAACGAATAGTAAAATGAGATTATCTACACAGAACTAAGCAAATAGTGCAACACGGAGAAAGATAGTTAATGGTATGCTAAGGAAACAACGATCAAAGACAAGTACAAAGAATGAGAAAATGTCAACAAGAGTCACTACTGAGGTATCGCCTCGTAGTCTCAAATCACAGAATAAATCAAATCTTTTCTTATATCACCGCGGGCGTCTTTACATTTAATTTTAAAAATCATTTTTTTCGAAATAGTATCCGTATTTTAGCCCACTTTATCACACCGCATGGCTTCTAGTAGTTCCTCCACTAGCCACGCGTATCAGGACCAGCTTATCTTACCGCATGAGTTTCAACGCCTAGATTTTATACTACTGCATGCATATCAATATCACAATATATCACAAATCGCACCTCAAGTGCCCAATATCATAATTTGCGAGAGAAATCAAACAATAACAGAATTTCACAATAAATAGCCCACGCACAATGTACACGAAGTCTCAACAACAATAATCGGAAGAATAACTCAACGGAATGATATTTCACAACTTAACACTCTGCCTCATTAGGAATCACGGCCTTTGCAACTCAATACCAACTTTAACGTCAACATATTCCAAGAGATAGTAAATTCAAGTAAGAATTCAATAGTTAAATAATAAATACGGAATAAGGATATGAGAATTTCAATAAAATATGTAGAGCAATTAGCAAGTAAGAGATAAGACGAGTAGACATGTGAAATTAAATATGATGAATATAACATGTTAAAGTAACTCAATTAAGCACGAACATAATCTACCTAGCTAAAAACTAAAAATTTCAATATTTAGTTCGTGTACACATTCGCCACCTTGCGTACACGACTTTCACATTTCACAATTATCACAACAATACCAAATCTTAAGGGGTAATTCTCCCAACACAAGGTTAGGCAAGTCACTTCACGCTAAATCAATAAACTAGAAGGCCTTTTCCTCGATTGTCCAACTCCGAATGGCTTGAATCTAGCCAAAATAATTTAATACTATAAATATAACTATAGGAAAATAATTCAAACAATAAAATTACGATCCTTGCATATAACTAAAAAATTGCCCCAAAAAGTCGACATGGGCTCGCGTCTCGGAACCCCAACAATAAAATCTGAATACCCATTCGATATTGAATCCAACCATACAAGAATTATTCAAATCTGACCTCATTTTGCCTTTCAAAACTCAAAAACTTAGTCTAAGAAGTTCTATCACTTTCCCCCAATTTTTCCAACACCAATCCTTAATTACATGATAAAACAATGATAGATTCGAGTAATTTGACCAAAATCGAGTTAGGAATCTGTCACGATCCGGATTTTTCACCCTCGAGATTCGTAATGGAACCTACTAGTGTGAGCTAGACAAGCCTATTATGAGAACAATTTACCCATTTTATATTCATTATCAATTGCGAAGTAATAACATTTAAACAACAGAATATAATATAAGCGGAAGGAAACAATAAACCACATGTACATGAATATCTAATACAACTGTTTGAGTCTCAACTACCCAGAACTGGTGTCACAGTTTCACAGACGGTCTAAGAATACGACAAATAAAGGGCCTGAAAGAAATAAATACAACACTATCTCTAGAAATGTATGAAAGAAACAGGAATAGTAGATAGAAGGAGACGCCAAGGCCTGCAGATGCCTGCAGGACTACCTCGGGTCACCTGATGATCAAGAATCAGCAATCTCACTGCGGTCTGACGTCCACAACACTGGGGCCTGCACAAAAGAGTGCAGAGTGTAGTATCAGCACAACCGACCCCATGTGCTGGTAAGTGTCTAGCCTAACCTGGTGAAATAATGACAAGGCTAGGACCAGACTACCAAATAAACCTATGCAATTTAACTATATATAATGGAAAAGAAGTACAGAAGGAACAATCATATACAGTCAAGTATGGGAGTGGAAAAACATATTGCGAGGAAACATCGAATAGTAATAGAAGGGCAACACATAAATATGCGGATCACCACAATTCAATTGAAAATGGGAAGGGGAAATCATGCTACGGGGTACAACAAGTATCAACAGGGAACCAGCAATTTAGTGTAGGGAAACTGCAACACAGTTATCAACAAAAATTAGGAAATAAAAAACAAGTGCGCAGCATCACCCTGCGTGCTTTTACTCTCTCTCACCAAAACAATACACGGCATCACCTTTCGTGTTTTATGCTCTTCCTCACCCAAACAACAATCACAAGGCAAATAGGGTAAGAGAATCTATAACCTCGAAATAAAATCAAGTAATAACCAAAAATCAGTAAATAAACGTAAGGGTCAACATAACTCAATTGTCAACAAGAATCAGGGAAATTAAGGACAAGTGTGCGGCAACACCCTTCGTGCTTTTACTCTCGTCCTCACCATAGGAATCAATACAATAGGCACGGAATGGTACATCATGCGGCACGACATCACCCTTCGTGCTTTACACTCTTTCCTCACCATGAAATTAATATAATAGGCACGGAATGGTACATTGTGCGGCATGGCATCACCCTTCGTGCTTTACACTCTTTCCTCATAAGACGAACAATGCACGACATCACCCTTCTTGCTTTAACTCTCTTCCTCACCCAAACAACAATCACAAACAGTAGGTCAAGGAAATAAGGAAATTTTGCAATAAGAATCCCGGCAAGGGAGAAACAAGTCAATAATTAAATCCCGGCAAGAGAACAACATCAACAACATCAACATCCCGGCAAGGGAGATAACCAATAAGGCAACAATATCCGGGCAAGGGACCAATTAAATGATTTCTTTCTCTTTTTCACTTTTACTTCACAATTCACTTTACCACTTGAGCCAATGCTCTAAAGGGTTCAATCAACTCATTTACTTTCACAATTCATAATATAGCTTGAGCCAATGCTCCTCGATATTCAAAGGTCACAATTACTTCCACAACTTTCCTCAACAAATAATACTCACCTCTAAAGCATAGATAATACAACAAAGTCATGAAAATCACAATATAAGACTCACGACATGTTTGACTCCAATGTATAGATACTCGTCACCATGCCTATACGTCGTACTCAACAATTATCACATAGCAAATAGGAATCGTCTCCTAATCCCTCAAGTTAAGGTTATACCAAACACTTACCTCGAACTTCCACAGCCAACTCAAACCTCAAACACCGCTTTTTCCTTTGAATTCGGCTCCAAATCAATCATATCTATACATAATCGACTCAATAACGTCAATAAATGCTAAACAATCCAATTCCAATACTTAATTATAGTTTTCCAATCATTCTTTCCAAAAATCCAAAAATCGACCCCGAGCCCGCTTGGTCAAAATACGAGGCTCAGACCAAAATCAAATCATCCATTCACCCACGAGCCCAAATATATTATTATTTTCAGAATTCGACCCCAAAACGAGGTCGAAATCATAATTAATCAAAAATCCCTAGTTATACCCAAATTCCTAATTTCTACCCTTATTCACATGATTTAGGCCTGGGTGTTAATGGAAAATGAAGAAAATGAGTCTAGGATCACTTACCTATGAACTTGTGGTGAAACTCTCTTTCAAAAACCGCCCAATTTGGAGTTGAGATATAGAAGTTATGAAATTTTAAAATTAATCCCGTAATGCTACTGTTTTAAATGGCTGGGCAGACCTTTATCACATTCGCAATGGGTCTGCCGCGTTCGCGAAAAGCAGCCTTCCTCAGGCTTACACGATCGCGAGTCCTCATACGCGTTCACGAAGGGTTGGCCCCCTTGACCTTTGCGTTCGCGGGCCTATGAACGTGCTCGCGTAGAGGAATATTCACTTCCCAAACCAGCCCCCCATTTACACTATGCGTTCCCGGGATGTGGGTCGCGTTCGCGTAGAGCAGCCCCCCAGTGCTCCGCGTTCGCGATCCTTCCCTCGCGTTCGCATTGAACAAAATCACCCCTTTCCCTATTTATATTACGCGATCTTGAGAGTGACTGCGCGATCGCGAAGAACAACAGGCCAATTTTTCCTAAGTTCAAAACTTCCCAAATCACATCCGAAACACACCCGAGCCCTCAGGTCTCCTAACCAAACACACGTACTAACTCAACAACATCATACGAACTTATCCGTGCAATCAAATCTCCCAAATAACCTCAATAACAATGAATCAAACCTCAAAATCAAGAGCTTTTCTCAAACTTCATCAAGTATCAAATTTAGCAATTTAGGTCCGAATCACGTCAAACGACGTCCGTTTTACACCAAATTTTACAGAAACACCTTAAATCATATATAAGACCTGTACCAGGCGCCGTAACCAAAATACGGGCTCAATACCAATATTTTCTAATCAAATTTCATTTCAAATTTCCTTAAGCAATTTCAGAAAAAAATTTTCTTTAAAAATTCATTTCTTGGGCTTGGGACCTCGGAATCCGATTTCGGGCATACGCCCAGGTCCCATATTTTCCTACGGACCCTCCGGGACCGTCAAATTACGGGTCCGGGTCTATTTACCCAAAACGTTGACCGAAGTCAAATTAACTCATTTTATAGCCAAATTTTACCATTTTTCAAAGATTTTTATATTTAAGCTTTCCGGCTATGCGCCCGGACTGCGCTCGCAAATCGAGGCGAGGCTAAAAGTGGTTTTCAAGGCCTCAGAAACACAGAATTAAATTTAAAAACAAGTGATAACCTTTTGGGTCATCACATCCTCCACTTCTAAAACAAACGTTCGTCCTCGAATGGACATAAGAAGGAAGTATCTTAGTCAGGAAAAAGATGGGGATAATGGCTCCGCATATCGAACTCGGACCCCAAGTCGATGCCTCAGGAGGCTGACCCCTCCACTGAACACGAACAGAAGGAAAAACCTTCGACCTCAACTGACGAACCTGCCGGTCTAGAATAGCCATTGGCTCCTCCTTATAAGACAAGTCCTTGTCCAACTGGGTAGTGCTGAAATCTAACACATGGGATGGATCGCCATGATACCTTCGAAGCATGGACACATGAAACACTGGATGCACGGCTGATAAGCTCGGCGGCAATGCAAGTCTATAAGCCACCTCTCCCACTCGATCAAGAATCTCAAATGGACCAATGAACCTAGGGCTAAGCTTGACCTTATTCCCAAATCTCATCACGCCCTTCATAGGCGCTACTCGGAGCAATACCCGCTCACCGACCATAAAAGCCACATCTCGAATCTTGTGGTCTGCATAACTCTTTTACCTGGATTGAGCTGTACGAAGTCTATCCTGAATAATCCTAACCTTGTCCAAGGCCTCCTGAACCAAATCCATACCCAACAACCGAGCCTCTCTCGGCTCAAACCATCCAATCGGAGACCGACACCGTCTACCATAAAAAGCCTCATAAGGAGCCATCTAGATGCTCGACTGGTAGCTGTTGTTGTAGGCGAACTCTGCTAAAGGCAAAAACTGATCCCACAAGCCTCCAAAGTCAATGACACAAGCTCGGAGCATATCCCCCAATATCTTAATAGTCCGTTCGGACTGCCCGTCCGTCTGAGGATGAAATACTGAACTCAACTCAACCTGAGTGCCCAACTCTCGATGAACTACTCTTTAGAAATGCGAAGTAAACTGCGTACCTCGGTCCGAAATGATAGACATAGGCACACCATGAAGACGAACAATCTCCCGGACATAGATCTCAGCTAACCTCTCGGATGAATAGGAGACTGCCACATGAATGAAATGTGCTGACTTGGTCAGCCTATCAACAATGACCCATACTGCGTCGAACTTCTTCCGAGTCTGCGGGAGCCCAACAACGAAATCCATAGTGATCCTCTCCCACTTCCACTCGGAAAGCTCAATCCTCTGAAATAACCCATGCGGCCTCTGATGCTCATACTTAACCTGCTGACAATTCAAACACCGAGCTACATATGCAACGATATCCTTCTTCATTCTCCTCCACCAATAATGCTGCCGCAAATGCTGATACACCTTTGCGACGCCCGGATGAATAGAGTACCGGGAGCTATAGGCCTACTCTGAAATCAACTCTCGAAGCCCATCCATATTAGGCACACAAACTCGACCCTGCAATCTCAAAACTCCATCATTATCTAAGGTAACCTGCTCGGCACCTCCGTGCTGCACCATGTCTCTAAGGACACATAAATGGGGATCATCATACTGCCGATCATGGATACGCTCCAATAATATAGAACGAGCGACCGTGCAAGCTAACAAACGACTGGGCTCAAAAATATCCAGTCTCACGAACTGATTGGCCAAAGCCTCAACATCCAAGGCAAGCGGTCTCTCACCGACCGGAATATAAGCAAGACTGCCCATATTGGCTGACTTCCTAGTCAAAGCATCAGCCACCGCATTGGTCTTTCCCAGATGATATAAGATGGTGATATCATAATCCTTCAACAACTCCAACCACCTCCTCTACCTCAAATTCAACTCCTTTTTCTTGAACAGGTACTGAAGACTCTTGTGATCAGTGAACACCTCACATGCCATGCCATACAGATAATGCCTCCAAATCTTTAATGCGTGAACTATGGCTGCCAACTCGAAATCGTGAACTGGATAGTTCTTCTCATGAATCTTCAACTACCGCGAGGCATAGGCAATGACATTGCCATCCTGCATCAATACTGCTCCAAGCCCAACACGAGACGCATCACAATAAACTGTATAAGGCCCTGAACTTGTGGGCAAAACCAACACCGGTGCCGTAGTTAGAGCTGTCTTGAGCTTCTGGAAGCTCACCTCACACTCATCCGACCATCTGAACTGGGCACCCTTCTGGGTCAACCTGATCATCGGGGCTGCAATAGATGAAAACCCCTCCACGAACCAACGATAGTAGCCTACCAATCCCAAGAAACTCTGAATCTCTGTAGCTGATGCTGGTCTAGGCCAGTTCTTGACTGCCTCAATCTTCTTTGGATCAACCTGAATACCCTTTGCTGACACAACATGACCCAGAAATGCAATTGAACTCAACCAGAACTCACACTTTGAGAACTTTGCATATAACTGACTATCCCTCAGAGTCTGAAGAACCACTTTAAGGTGCTGCCCGTGCTTCTCCTGGCTGCGGGAATATATCAATATATCATCAATGAAGACTATCACGAACAAATCCAAATAAGGACTGAACACTCGGTTCATCAAATCCATAAAATCTGCTGGGGCATTTGTCAACCCGAATGACATAACCAAGAACTCATAATGCCGGTACCGAGTGCGGAAAGTTGTCTTAGGGACATCAGATGCCCTAATCCTCAACTGATGGTAGTCAGATCTCAAGTCAATCTTTGAAAATACCTTGGCACCCTGAAGCTGATCGAACAAATCATCAATCCTCGGCGGCAGATACTTATTCTTAAATGTAACCTTGTTCAATTGCCGGTAATCAATACACATTCTCATTGACCCATCCTTTTTCTTAATAAACAACATCTGCGCACCCCAAGGCGAAACACTGAGTCTAATGAAACCCTTCTCAAGCAAGTCTTGCAACTATTCCTTTAACTCTTTCAACTCAGGCGGGGCCATACGATATGGAGGGATAGAAATGGGCTGAGTGCCCGGAACTAAATCGATGCAAAAGTCAATATCCCTGTCAGGTGGCATACCCGACAGGTCTGAAGGGAAAACCTCAGGAAACTCATGAACAACGGGAACAAAATCAATAGAGGGAACCTCAACACTAAAATCACAAACATATGCCAAATAGGCCAAACACCCCTTCTCGACCATACACCGAGCCTTCACATACAACATAACACTACGGGTAGAATGATCAGGAGTCCCTCTCCGCTCTAAACGAGGCATACCTAGTAAAGATAAGGTCAGAGTCTCGGCATGATAGTCCATGATAGCGTGGTAAGGTGGTAACCAGTCCATCCCCAATATAACACCGAAATCATCCACGTCCAGAAGAAGCAAATCTACACGAGTCTCAAGACCTCTAATAACCACTATACATGAATAATGGACGCAATCCACCATAATAGAATCACCCACCGGCGTAGACAAATAAATAGGGGCACTCAAAGAATCACTAGGCATGACCAGATATGGCGTAAAATAAGATCGAAGCTTCTCTACCACATACCAGAACAATACCTGCACCTCCACATCTAATACCTTTACCTCCACCTCTAGCATCTATACCTCCACCTCTAGCATATCTACCTCCACCTCTAATACCCCTACCTCCATCTCTAGCCAGCTGAGCGGGCTGGACGAGTCCCTCTATGAACCTCCTCACTCTCTCTCACAGTGGGAAGTATGATAGGAACATGACAAGCCAAGTCGAGGAACCAAATCTCGTACTGAGTAACAGTCATAGAACCCTACTAGAGACGCTCAAACTGTCTCCGATAGACCTTTCTCTGAGTGATGGGGAGAAACTTCTCCAGAAATAGCTGCGTGAACTGTTCTCAAGTCAAAGCTGATGACCTCACTGGTCTAGCCAAACAATAATATCTCCAACGGGTCTTGGCGGATCCAGACAAGCAAAAAGTAGCAAAATCGACCCCATTGGTCTCCACGATCCCCATGTTCCTGAGAACCTCATGACAATTGTCTCGATATTCTTGGGGATCCTCAGAAGATGCACCACTGAAAGTTGTAGTGAAGAGCTTGGTGAAACTTATCTAACCTCTACAAAACCTCCGAAGACGTAGTTGATCTATCACTAGTCTAAGCTGCTACTTGGCTGAAGAAGCGGTACATGACCTCTCCATTCGCGAAAGGACAAGAGTAGAGGTTTCAATTTAGCATTTGAGAGAACAAAATCGCACGACAGAGAAGAATAAATGTGAAACTTTTTCCTAACTTTGTAGCCTCTAGGGGATAAATACAGACGTCTCCGTACCGATCCCTCAGACTCTACTAAGCTTGTCGGTGAACTGTGAGACCCATGTAACCTAGTGCTTTGATACCAACTTGTCATGACCTGGATTTCCCATCCTCGCGAGTCGTGATGGCGCCTACTAGTGTGAGCTAGGCAAGCCAATTATGAGAGTAATTTACCTATTTTATATTCATTATAAGTTGCGAAATAATAACATTTAAACAGTAGAATTTAATATAAGCGGAAGGAAACAATAAACCACCTATACATGAGTATCTAATAAAACTATTTGAGTCTCAACTACCCAGAACTAGTGTCACAGTTTCACAAACGGTCTAAGAATACTACAAATAAAGGGTCTGAAAGAAATAAATACAACACTGTCTCTAGAAATGTATGAAAGAAACAGGAATAGTACATAGAAGGAGACATCAAGGCCTGCGGATGCCTGCAGGACTATCTTGGGTTGCCTGATGATCAAGAATCAGCAATCTCACTATGGTCCAAAGTCTACAACACTTGGGTCTGCACAAAAGAGTGTAGAGTGTAGAATCAGCACAACCGACCCCATGTCCTAGTAAGTGTCTAGCCTAACCTCGGCGAAGTAGTGACGAGGCTCGGACTAGACTACCAAATAAAACTATGCAATTTAACTATATACATCGGAAAAGAAGTACAGAAGGAAACATTCATATACAATCAAGTATGGGAGGGGGAAAACATGTTGTGGGGAAACATCAAATAGTAACAGAAGGGCAACACATAAATATGAGGATCACCACAGTTCAATTGAAAATGGGAAGGGGAAATCTTGCGGCAGGGTACAACAAGTATCAACTGGGAACCAGCAATTTAGTGTATAGAAACCGCAACACTGATATCAATAAAAATTAGGAAATAAAAAACAAGTGCATGGCATCACCCTTCGTGCTTTTACTCTCTCTCACCAAAACAATACACGTCATCACCCTTTGTGTTTCATGCTCTTCCTCACCCAAACAACAATCACAATGCAAATAGGCTAAGGGAATCTATAACCTCGAAATAAAATCAAGCAATAAATGAAAATCAGTAAATAAACGTAAGGGTCAACATAACTCAATTATCAGCAAGAATCAGGGAAATCAAGGACAAGTGCACGACATCACCCTTCGTGCTTTTACTCTTGTCCTTACCATAGGAATCAATACAATAGGCACAGAATGGTACATCGTGTGGCACAGCATCACCCTTCGTGCTTTACACTCTTTCCTCACCATGAAATCAATATAATAGGCACGGAATGGTACATCGTGCGGCACGGCATCACCTTTCGTGCTTTACACTCTTTCCTCACAAAACAAATAATTCACAGCATCGCCCTTCGTGCTTTAACTCTCTTCCTCACCCAAACAACAATCACAAACAATAGGGCAAGGAAATAAGGAAATTTCGCAATAAAAATCCCGGGAAGGGAGCAATAAGTCAATAATTAAATGCCGGCAAGGGAACAACATCAATAACATCAACATCCCGGCAAGGGAGATACCCAATAAGGCAAAAATATCCGGGCAAGGGAACAATTAAATGACTTCTTTCTCTTTTTCACTTTTACTTCACAATTCACTTTACCACTTGAGCCAATGCTCCAAAGGGTTCAATCAACTCATTTACTTTCACAATTCATAATATAGCTTGAGACAATGCTCCTCGATGTTCAAAGGTCACAATTACTTCCACAACTTTCTGCAACAAATAATAATCACCTCTAAAGCATAGATAATACAACGAAGTCATGAAAATCACACTAAAAGACTCACATGCATCCTTGACTCCAACGTATAGATACTCGTCACCATGCCTATACGTCGTGCTCAACAATTATCACATAGCAAATAGGACTCGAATCCTAATCCCTCAAGATAAGGTTAGACCAAACACTTACCTCGAACTTCCACGTCCAACTCAAGCCTCAAACACCGCTTTTCCCTTTGAATTCAGCTCCAAATCAATCGTATCTATACATAATTGACTCAATAACATCAATAAATGATAAACAATCCAATTCAAATACTTAATTATACTTTTCCAATCATTCTTCCAAAAATCTAAAAATCGACCCAGGGCCCACTTGGTCAAAACACGAGATTCGGACCAAAATCAAATCACCCATTCACCCAGGAGCCCAATATATAATTATTTCCAGAATTCAACCCCAAAACGAGGTCTAAATAACAATTAATCAAAAAGCCCTAATTCTACCTAAATCCCTACTTTTCTATCCTTATTCACATGATTTAGGTCTAGAAATCTAATGTGTGTTAATGGAAAATGAAGAAAATGAGTCTAGGATTACTTACCTATGAACTTCTGGTGAAACCCTCTTTCAAAAATCACCCAATTTGGAGTTGAGATGAAGAAGTTATGAAATTTTAAAATGAATCCCGTAATGCTACTGTTTGAAATCGTTGGGTAGACCTTTATCGCGTTCGCAATGGGTCTGCCACATTCGCGAAGAGCAGCCTTCCTCAGGCTTACGCGATCGCGAGTCCTCTTACACGTCCGTGAAGGGTTGGCCCACCTGACCTTCGTGTTCGCGGGCCTTTGAACGCGTTCACATAGAGGAATATTCACTTCCCAAACCAGCCCCCCATTTACACTATGCGTTCGCGGGACGTGGGTTGCGTTCACATAGAGTAGCCCCCAATGCTCCGCGTTTACGATCCTTTCCTCGCATTTGCATTGAACAAAATCACCCCTATCCCCATTTACCTTACGCGATCGCGAGAGTGACTATGCGATCGCGAAGAACAACAGGCCTGGGCACCTGTTGCAGATTTTCTGCAATTTTTCCTAAGTTCAAAACTTCCCGAATCACATCCGAAACACACCCGAGCCCTCGGGGATCTTAACCAAACACACGTACTAACTCAAAAACATCATACGAACTTATCTGTGCGATCAAATTACCAAAAAAACCTCAATAATAATGAATCAAACCTCAAAATAAAGAACTTTTCTCAAACTTCATCAAGTTTAAAATTTAGTAATTTAGGTCCGAATCACGTCAAACGAAGTCAGTTTTTTACCAAATTTTACACAAACATCTTAAATCATATATAAGACCTGAACCAGGTGCCGAAACCAAAATACGGGCCCGATACCAACACGTTCTAATCAAATTTCATTTCAAATTTTCTTAAACAATTTCAAAAAATAATTTCCTTTAAAAATTCATTTTCGGGCTTTGGACCTCGAAATCCGATTCCGGGCATACGCCCAGGTCCCATATTTTCCTACGGACCCTTCGGGACCGTCAAATTACGGGTCCAGGTCCGTTTACCCAAAACGTTGACCAAAGTCAAATTAACTCATTTTATAGCCAAATTTTACCATTTTTCATAGATTTCCATATTTAAGCTTTCCGGGTATGCGTCCGGACTTCACACACAAATCGAGGCGAGGTTAAAAGTAGTTTTCAAGGCCTCAGAAATATAGAATTAAATTTAAAAATAAGTGATGACCTATTGGTTCATCATAGAATCCTTACCCTAATGATCTCTCTAAAAATCTCTCGAAATTTCACCTTAAACCGAGCTCTCTAAGTCCAAAATGTGAAGTATGAAATAAACCCTCAATTTTAAAACTTAAATCTATTGCCCAATTATTTACTTTTTGCGAACTTGGAATATGCCTCGCGTTCGCGAGGCACAAAATACCTGGCTGCCAAAAATCCTCTTTGCGAACGGGATGCACCCTGAGCCAGACCTACGAGAACGCGACCCCTCTTATGCGAACGCGACAAACAAGTTCTCTTACCTTCACGATCTTGTGTCTACCTTTACGAACGCAAAGAGAAATCTCGAATGCCTCCCCAGAAATCCTTCGAGAATGTGAGACTTACCCCGAGAACCGAATAAGGAAGCCAGAACTGAGCAAAACCAGACTTCAACAATTCCTTAATGATACGAACTGTGCCGAACATGGTCCGAATTACACCCGAGGCCCCAGGACCTCAATCTAACATACCAACAAGTCCTAAAATATCATACAAACATGCTCGAAGCATCAAATCACACCAAAGAATGCTAGAATCATGAATCGCACATCGATTCAAGCCTAAGAAGCTTATGAACTTCCGAATTCCAAAACTAATCAGATTCATACTAAAACAAGTCCGATTGACTTAAAATTTTGCACAGAAGTCATAAATGACATTACATACCTATTCTACCTTCCAGAATCTGGATTCGACCCCGATATAAATAAAGTCAACTCCCGATCAAACTTTCCAAAATCTTTCATTTTCCAACTTTTGCCAATTCACGCCGAAATGACCTATGGACCTCCAAATCAACATCCGAACACGCTCCTAAGACCAAAATTACCATACGGAGCTACTGGAATAGTCAACACTCCATTATGGGGTTGTCTTCACAAAAGTCAAACTACGGTCAACTTTTACAACCTAAACCTCCAACTTAGGGACTATATGTCCCATTTTCACTCCGATACTCACATGAAACCAAAATCAAACACCCCCGAAAAGTCACATAATCATGATACAGCATAGAGGAAGCATAAATTAGGGGATCGGGGCTAAAATATTCAACATGACTGGCCAGGTCGTTACATCCTCCCCCTCTTAAAACAAACGTTCGTCCTCGAACAAGTATACAGACATATATGAAGTGGTGAAAAGATAAGGATAATGTCTACGCATATCATGCTCGGTCTCCCAAGTCGCCTCTTCGACTGGCTGACCCGTCCACTAAACTTTTACTAAAGCAATATTCTTATACCTCATCTTTCGAACCTGCCTGTCCAAGATGGCCACTGGCTCCTCAACAAAAGCAAATCCTTGTCCAACTAGATTGAACTGAAAATTAACACATGAAAAGGATTGCCATGATACTTACGGAGCACAAAAACATGGAATACTAGATGAACTACAGTTAGGCTGGGTGGTAGTGCAAGTCTGTAGGCCACTTCTCCAACCTTCTCAAGTATCTCAAATGGCCCAATATACCTATGGCTCAGCTTGGCCTTCTTCCCGAACCTCATAACTAATAGGTTTACATTTAAGTTTAAATAATGAAAAAAATTATCTTAAATTATATCTACAGGATAAACAAAAAGGAAAGAATGAAGATGCTCAACAAGATTGCTACTGGATTCAAAATAAGGAAAGAATGAAGATTCTGTTACTTCATTAATGATCAATCAAGAAGCAAATTGACTTCTCCTTAATCAAGGGAACTCAGATTGCCAATCATAGAAGATCGCACTTGCGAATTAATCTGTCCTTGAATTCAGCTGTGACAAGGAAGGTCACATTTGAATCTGGGCCAGTCAAAGAGCAAGATTAGAAGACCCACCCCTTGGGTCAAAGCCCTTAATTAAACATCCTGTGCCTCCAATTTTGGAAAGGACTCAACAGCTCTTTTCTCTTCTATAAGAAGGCTGATCTCTCAAGAAGAAGACCATGCAACTATACAAACTATATTCCATATCTATCTACTTCTTAGTTCAAACACCGTAATTCTAAGTTATCAGTGTCTCAAAAGATAGAGAGATCTAAAGTACAAAAGAAAGTTGTGTCAACTAATTAGAACTCAAGTGCTGATACTGTACGTTAATGGTAAACGCGAAAAAACCATCAATATTGTAACTTTGTTCAAAGATCTTAAGGGAACCCTTGTGACCCAAGGGAAACTGGATGTAAGTACCATAACGGTACTGAACCAGTATAAATCGTGTGTGCCTTACTATTTCTCTTTATTGCTTTCACTCTTTCTGTCTTGTAGTTAGTCAACTAATACTTATATTAATCGACCAAATTTTAATTAGTCAACAATTCACCCCCTCTTGTACTTTCAATTGGTATCAGATCAAGGCTCACATTCTTTGCTTTACTGCTAGTGAGAAAAAGATCAATGGGATCCAATACTGTTGTCGGCTGTCTCTTTCAAGAAGGAACCTCTCAGGTTCGACCCCCTTACTTCAATGGTTAGCATTTTTCTCATTGGAAAGTTCTCATGGAAACATATACCATGTCATATGACATCAAAGTATGGCGTGTGATAAAAAAGGGAAACCTTCCAATTCCTCCCAAGAAGGATGAAAATGGTCAAGTCATCACATCAACCGATCCTCTGGATTTGGACGATTACATTGATGAGCAAGATGCTGTTATCATTGTCAATTCAAAAGAAAAAAAATCTACTGTAAAATGCTATTAGTGGAGAAGAATATGAAAAAATGTCCAGTTTTGAGACAACAAAAGAAGTGTGGGATAAACAGGAAGTCACTTATGAAGGAATCAACAAGGTGAAAAAGACTAGAATTAATCTCCTGGTTCGAGAATATGAATTATTTCAATTGAAGGATGGAGAATCTGTTGAAGAAATATTTTCCAGGTTCAACAAAGTCCTTGGAAACCTCAAATCATTTGGAAGACCTATTAAAAGTGGGGAACAGGTTAGAAAGATCCTCAAAAGCCTACCTACAATCTGGCAACCAAAGGTCATCACTTTAGAATGTCAAGATCGGGACAAAATCTCCTATGATGAACTCAGAGGTGACTTGATTTCTTTTGAGGAAACTCATCTTGACAGACAAATTTAAGAGAAAAAGAAAACTGTTGCTTTCAAGGCAACTATGGCTGAGCCAGAAAATAAAGATGAAGTAGAAGGAGGAGAACAAGATGAAAACATTGCAATGCTCTCGCAAGTTATGACCAACATGATAAGAAGAAACAGAAACTACAGAAGAGGTAAGTCTAATTTTAGAAAATGAAGGGTGAGTAATGAAACAGATAAAAATGATGGAGGATGTTACGAATGTGGAGAGTTCGGACACGTCCAAGCTGACTATCCTGAATTAAAAAGGAAGCTTAGCAGAAACGTGCAAAAGAAGAAAACTTTTGGAGCATGGAGTGATGAGGAGGAATCTGATCATGAGAAAATTTCAGTCACGACCCAAAATCCACTAAGGGTCGTGGTGGCACCGGACACCTCTCTCAAGCCAGCCAACTAACTCATCAATTAATTCCTCTTTTAATACTAAAAAAAATAGTCTAAGGTTTTTCCTTCCAATTTTTATAATTAAAAGTTCATTACTAGAATTCAAATTTAAATGATAATAAATAGTACAAATCCGTTGTGAACCCTCCCAGAAACCCGGTGTCACAAGTACATGAGTGACTACTGATAAGAGAAATAAAATACAACACAACATCCGTCCGGAATGCAATGGACAGGAAAGAAATACTGTTACTAGAAGGGACTTTAAAAGCTGCGGGCCGCCTTGAATACTGCAACTCACCTAGTCCCGAATCGTCCGTGCTGCTGCGCCCAGTAGGCTGCTAGAGCTGTATATATACCTGTGCAACAAAAATGCACAGAAGTGTAGTATGAGTACGTAATCAACGTGTACTCAGTGAGTGTCCCGCCTAGTCCCGAAGGGGTAGAGACGAGATGGTCAACTTTGACACACTCTAACGGTCCAATAAGCATTTATCCTCATTACGCATATTAATCCGTGGATTTATTCTTTATAGACATGATTCTAATCAAATAGAAGAAACAAATAAACACGTAGTTATTTCATAGGAAAATTTCCCGAATTTCTCTTTAATACATAATCCAAATAAGTTTAAGCCACAAAAGGGCAATAATAACTTAATTAAGTTCAGGCAGCAACACAGGCATGCGCAAATCATACCGAGGCGACGACCCGATCCAATAGAAATAAATGTGCACTTGCCGAGGGTCGACGGCGCGCCTATAGATGCATCTATTAATCTGCCGAGGCGTTCGGCCCGTTCAAAAAATAAACACACACAGACAGATAAACAGTCAGGAAGTCAATGTGGAGCAAATATCCAGGAAAAATCCACTCTCTTTTATTAATTTTGAGAAAACGAAGCTTAACTCTTTTAGAAAATCCGATTATCAATTTAATGTAATTTAAGAAATCTAAGCCATCAAGGATTTCACAATTAATCCACATATAACATGCTTTTGGGTCCTAAACTACCCGGACAATAGCATATAGTAGGTATGCACGGACTCTCGTCACCTCGTGCGCACGTAGCCCCCACAACTAGGAGCACATAATCAATTTAACTCACCTATGGGGTAATTTCCCATTCACAGAATTAGAAAGGAGACTCACCTCGCTCCGAAGACTCGCAAATTCGGCGTTCTACATCCTTCCAAAAGCTTGAACCAACGCACAATGCACCAAAACTAGCCAATTAACGATAAACTAATGAGAATATACTCAAATACTTGTTAACAAATTCAGATTATACACGTTCCCAACTCTGCTTAGTGAAATGCCCTCGGGCCCACGTGCCCGGAATCCAAAAATTTCTCGAAGACAAAGGTTAACCATGACCTTAGGAACTCAAATATATGATTTTCTCCTAATTCCATAC
>MU770781.1:25218-36417 GCA_026770625.1 Nicotiana glauca | reverse complement strand
AGACAAGAAGTGTCTGAGAATGAAGCAATACATTTTAAATGGACTGCCAAGGAACTAATGGACACCAAGTTAAATTTGAATGAAGGAATGAATAGAACTTTGTACAGAATGATTTCAGGTGTCAGGAATATACTTCCAATTTCATTTACTTTGACTTTATAGCCATTTGGAAGTTTTACTAGTAGAGGATAAGGAAGATTTATTATGTTGTGCATTTGAGACTTATCAAAGGTCATGTGGTGTGATGCCCCAGAATCTAATATCCACAAGTCAGCCTTTGGTTAAAGCATTTACACGATGGATTGTCAAATCAATTGAAGAGGTGCAAGCAATCATACCTGAAAAGTTCATCGATGCTCCACCAACCATGTTCACACTAGCTGAGCTTTCTCCATTACTTCCGTATGAAAATATTGCAATAGGCTGAGAATCTGTCCATACTGCTCCTTTGTAAGGTTGACATTCTATTTTTGACTTTCTCCTTGGGATCCCAGTTTTTCTTCTTCCTCTACACTTGTTACTGCATTTGCTGTGACATTTCTTCCCTTATTGAACCTTGAACTGTTGTTGTATCCTTGTGTACCCTGTATATGCTGTTGAAATGATCCTTGATTAAAGTTTTGAGGATAGCCATGTAGTTTATAACATTTGTCCTTAATGTGACCTTGTCGTTTGCAGTAATCACAAAAAGGTCGAACGCTATTGTTCACATTTTGGTTTCCAATTCCAGCAGCATAGTTTGTTTTGAAACTCCTTCCTCCCAGGTTCGCATTCAGTGCTGTAGAATCAATATCCAGTTGATTTCTGGGCTTAAATTCCCTCTGTTTTTCTTCTTGTATCAGTAGTGCAAATGCTTGTGCCATATTTGGTAACGGATTCATCATAAGTATACTCCCTCGAACAATTGTATAGATCTCATTAAGGCCCATTAGGAACTGTATGAGCCTCCTATCCTGTTCTGCCTTATGCATGTTCTCCTTCGCTCCACAGGTGCATATGCAGTTACAATGAGCTTTAACACTAAGTGTATTCAACTCCTCCCATAGTTTCTTCATTTTCGTATAGTATCCAGTAATATCAATTACTCCCTGGCTCAAATCGTTGATTTCTTTCTGAATTTGGTACAATTTGGCTCCATTCGTCTGATCATATCGATCCTGAAGCTCTTTCCACAATTCGACGGAATCGTTCACATATTCAACACTGTCAGCTATATCTCTTGATAGCGAGTTTAGAATCCAGGAAGTGACCATATCATCACATCTTTCCCATTGACGAAAAAGTGGAGAAGTCACAAGAGGCTTTTGAGTATCTCCAGTGACGAACCCTAGCTTATTTTTCGCAGAGAGAGCTCTGAGTACACTCCTCCTCCAGGAGCGATACCCAATCCCATCAAAAGGCACCGGAACTAGACTAGATCCTGGGCTATCGGAAGGATGTATGTAAAATGGACTTCCAACATCAATTGTCGTCTGCATCATTGTTGTTGTTGCAGTGGTGGTTGCTTCTTCAGCTTGATCTGTTATCGCCATATATAAGAAATCTACGAATGATAATCAGAATACTCTTCGCACCGCTGAAATTCCTTTAGTTTGCTAACAAATCGTCAATGGATGTGTTCGATCCAAAATTTTTCCCAAATCGTGATTATCGAGGAAAAAGTAAGAAACCCTAGATTGCTTGGCTCAATCTAAAAAAATGACGAAGAGGTATGATACGTGGTCGTTGGTCGGACCTCCGCTCTGATACCATGAAAAGATCGAAGAAATGAGATAGCTCCAGGTTGCCTCCAATGGAGGTCGTGGAAGCTTCTCGAAGAGAGAAGATAACAGAGATGGAGAAATAAGGTCGGTCAATTGAAAAATGATATTTTCCACTAACTAAAAACTGTTGTTTACAATACAGTGCATATATACTAATTGACTAATACACTAATACACTAACACTAGCTAATAATGCTGACTCAGCATTAATACAAATAAATACAGAGTAAAATATTCTCAATAATGAGCACTTAACTGCTATCAGTGAACGCGACTGATTGCTATTGAATACCGTCTGATTCTGTAGAGATGTATGTTTGGTATAAAAACTTTTAGGATCCGGTTGTTACAGTTGGTGTACATGGAATCCCTCAGTGTACGCTCATACGAGTTACAAATTATGTTACATCGTAACTTTTCTTGGTGTCATTAGTTTCAGAAATTGTTCGAATGCAACTGCCAGGAATTATTAATCGGTCTTATTTCAAGCAGCTTGGTCCTGTGTATTACAAGGGGACAAAAGGAAGCTGCACTTTCACTTTTCCTCCTTAAACTTTTAACTTGTTTCCATAACAAGGTATCATTATTGCGTTATTATCTACAGTAGCTGGTCTTGAACATCGCGTTAAAATCTTTGGACCTGTGGTGGTTGTCCTATAGCTATGATGATATTATATTTCTCAAATTTGCTAAGCATAATGTGAGCAAGTTAGCAATGGCTACACAGTTGAGGTTGTCAGTGGTAACTTTCCTATGAAGTCACAGTTGAGACTTCCCAAATATATATGACCCTCATACTCCAGCACAGATGTCACAAACGACATGACCTTTCCAGTTGGATCATCAAAGCCTTTGATTATCTTCCCATCAGCTGCCACATTAACTACCATAGCTTTGTGATATGCTCCAAGGACCCAGTTCATCAATTTGGGGAAAGTTGCCAGCAAATGTTTTGAAGCCCTTGACGAGTGTACAAAATTTAGTCCACGAGCTGTAAACTGTAACAGAGGCAGACACATCAGTCGTTAAATTGGCACAGCAGATGAACCTTCTCTGCTACTGCAAGGTGTTTATAACTTACCTCTACTAGAGCTATCCAGAACGAACCATCTGGAGCAAGCTTGATGTTGTCGGGTGAAGCAGTAAGATTATCGACGAAGATCTCTGTTTGTCCTTTGATTTCCTCCTTCAGCCAATACTTTAGGCACCTAAATCTGATTATCATGGTCGAAAAGAATGTGAAATGCAGCTTGAACAATCAACTTCACAAATTGGTTCCAAGTACCAAAAGAATGTGTTCACGAAGAAACCGTGTTACTCAATGGAGGAACATGTCAACATTTTTAGCAAAAGAGTACTTTCTCATAACATCTCATGAGCTCACCAAGTTATCTTATAGTTGGTGGTAGAAAATCATTTAATAATTCGAGAATACTTACTTCCACGTTTCACAGACAATTAAGTAATCTTGATCTGCAGAGAGAGCAACGCCATTTGCAAAGGCCAAGTTATGAAGAATTACAGAGGTCTGGTTCAATGAAGGATTATATTTGAGAAGCTGACCATGGGGCTTGGCTTCAAGCACGTCAAGATACCATTCGTGGAGTCCAAATTTAGTGCTTGCAACACTGAAGTATAGACTTCCATCTGATGCTTCCACCACATCATCTGCAAATCTGTACACACTCTAACTTTTAGCTTGCAATGGATTTTCATTAAAATTTTATAATTGATGGACATATGGATCCAGAGAAATTTTATAATTTTGCTGCTAACAGCATCATATAAACCACCCCTCAGGGCTTTGGTTCATTAGTAAGGACACAACACGTATATGTGTCAATTAATTAGGCGCATGTCACAAGTTTAAACTCTTTCCCGGACAAAGCTGGTGGAGGACGGAAGACTCCCATCTGCGCATAGTCACCTTTGCCTAACTACGCACTAATTTAATATTGTAACAGCAGTTCGAACCTTATGTCCCACGAGCATATTTTATTGTTCATATTATCTTTGGATGCTATGAACAAATTACAGAAATATCGTATGGCGATATTGTGAATTAATTCTTCCTTACTTAATTTGTAAACCATTCCTATTTTTGAAATTATATCAACTCGATAAAAAGGCCATGCTCCATCAAGTATCATAAGATATATATTGCTCTTCACGTCAATGGGCAGAGAATTTCAAGATAGAAAAGTGAAATCTTTCACCTTATTTTTTCACCATTGACATGGGAAGCAAGAACACTTACGCCATCTTCACTAACCTTAAGCAACCCCTGCACATCATACAATTGTTCCTATTAGAAACTTTAGGTGTGCTGCATATCATATTGCAACGGTAAGACTATCTAATATACGTGCCAAATTAAAATTTTCAAAATCTTACATTTGTTTAACAATAATAAGCTGCAAAATTAATTACCTCGTCAGCGTCACATACAATGACATGACCAGCAGCTGATACTGTAAGTCCTAGTAAAGAATGACTCCCAATATACTTCCAACTCTCCCAAGTCCCATTCTTGTGCAATCTTTTGATCCAACCATCTCTACTAGCTGTATATAAAATTCCAGTTTTGTCCACTGCCACATCTTCTGGTCTATCTAGATACCCTTCTCCAAGTTTACTTACCCTCTGAAATTAACAGTCCATATGTAGCATTTCGCATCACAGTTAAAAAAAAGAGTTCAAATTTTACACACACAAAAATATAATATTAGACACTCAGGTCACCTAATAGGTAATTAATTACAGGTACATCGTTTAAACATTAATTGGTAATCTGATAAATATATATAATAACTATCACATGCTATCACAAGTTAAAATTCATTGACAACAACAACGACGACCCAGTAAAATCCCACTAGTGAGGTTTGGAGAGGGTACGCACACCTTACCCCTACCTCAAGGGAGTAGACAGGCTGTTTCCGAAAGACCGAAAAAGACAAAAATAGACTTAAAATTCACTGTGTATATAAATTAAATCCAAAAAAAAAAAAAGATAGAGGCAAGTAAGAAAATATTAAGTTACAGAATCTTTTATTTTCTTTTTAAGTTACCTGCAAATAGCTGTTTGATGTAAATGTAGAGGTGAAGGATTTAGAGGCAGAAGGAATTTCAAGAATCTCAGGGGATATTGGTGAGAAGAAAAAAACTTGGAGTGAAATAGCCAGCAAAATAACTACTAAAAAGCTTGAAAAAACCAGCATGGAATCCATAATGTGTTTGCTCTAGACCTCTAGTGCAGTTTGCAGATGAGAGGAAAAGTTTAGTCCTTTATGCCTACTTCTGATAAAAATGATTTCTTTGGTCCAAAATTACTACTTATCAATAAGACACCAAGTTTGGATAGTATTTGTGGCTGAAAGTTGTCTGTAGCGTAATTGCTATAATAATTATAAGTACCAAAAAGCACACTAATTTAGGCAATGCTACAAGAGAATAATGGAATATAGACACGTTTCTTGTTAATCAAGAGTTTAGCCAAGAAAACATTTGCTCATATTCGTAACCAGACTGTATACCGGCCTATTCGATTTTACTCTTTGATCGAGGCCAGGTAGTGGCGGAGCCAGAATTTTCGTTAAGGGGTGTCAAAATATATAAAAGCAAACATATCAGGAAATTAAGGGGAATCAATACATAGTATATATATATCTAATTTATTTTTTTACCTACATACATAGTATATTTTTCCGGCGAAGGGGTGTCATTGAAGCCAGGGATTTGCATCAAAGGCAAGTCTCGTAGTAGATCAGAACAGAGTACGAAGACAAGGTGTCGAGCTCGAGGATCGAGGTGCCTGTCGAGATCTAGGCCAGCAACGATCGAGACCAAATATGACAGACTTCGAGCAAAGCGCAATAACGGAAAATCGAGATATTCGTGACCCGTCAAAGATCATAGGTGGAATCCCAGAACAGATCAAATCAAGGGCGATTATTTAGGCTAATCATTTACTTCCGTAATTAGAATTGTACCATAGATAGGATTCATCTACTTTATAAAGACGGTTTTGGTCATTTTGTAAACACCTTACACTCTGAGATATAAAAGCAATATAACACCCTTTTTATAGTTCATATTATTGTTCATCGGCTTGTTACATTTTAACTATTCTTGCACAAATTAGTTCGAGAGTATTCAAACTCGAGGGTTAAATCCTGTTCAAACACTGGTTTGCTTTATATTATTGTTAATTTCTATTATTACTCTTTGCATTTATCCATTGGTATTAGGTGAAATCACGTATCCATGAAACCACATTATAAGTTTAATTGTTATCCAATTTTAAGGGTAAAAAGTTTAGCGCCCGGGCCGCTACGGGTGCCCGAATTCTACATGTCGAACATCCTTAAGCATGCGTCTAAGATATGCACTTGCATGACGTCTGCTGAATTACGAGAATAACATACATGAAGGAAACCTGCCAAAAACGTATATGTACATGTGTTCACAATATCATCAAGTCTCTAAGGGCATCCCATCATATTATATCGGCCACTGTGGGCAAAATTATCACCGTATACCAGCTGATCAGGTGGTGGTGCGTACATAACGCTAAGGTAGCAACAGTTACAAGATTAGAAGAATTTTGACTACAAGTCATGGTGTGAAAAAGAGGCTTAAAAGTTGAAATGCCCTGGCCTTTGGATTTATTCAAAGAACAATTGTCTGGGTGGTAAGAAGAATATTAGCGTATTCAAGAAAGCTATGGGTTACGAGAATGATAAGTGCATCAGTCAACATTCGAGAATGAATGTTCCAAAGGGGGAATGATGTTACACCCCATATTTTCGTACGTGAAAATGCACCATAAATAAATTAATGGAAGCTCGAAAATGAGATGTTACGTCCAGCATTTTCGTACAATAAATTTTCATTGTAATTTAATCAACGTAAGATCGGGAATGAGATTATTATAAGATTATAAGTATTATGATATTTCAAACAAGTGATAAGTAAATTCGTGAAGGTGAGAGGGTAAGCAAATCGAAGAAAATTAATTTCATCAAAATTTGACATTTTGGGATAAAATACGATCTGAGCTATAGTACCTGGTATTTATGAACTAGTGTCATACAAGGTACCATATGACCATGATAGTAAGGGGTATAAGTTGTGTTAAAAGTGAGTGGTATTTTAAGTAGTTTGAGATAATTCCTAACGGGGCTAGGGATAATAGTGATTGCCTGGTATTAATTCTTGTAACAAACACTGCTTTACGCTTGTTCTTGTGAGTGTTTTTGATTTCAGGATCAACATGTCTAACTCGCAAGCAGTACCCACTCACGCTAATGATGGCCTCGGTTTCCATGGAGAAAATGGTAATGTAACCGCCCTAGGGATCAAAGTGCCTCAAGCTAGCCACTAAGGAGTACCAATTGCAAACCCCGTTGATGTCAGTTTGCATGTCGCCCTAAATGCAAATCTCGGCGTCGACCCTAGAAATAGTGTCTGCAAAGATGCCCGTACGGCTGATCAAAATGCACAGAGCGGTGGAGAAGGTATAATTAGCCTTCAAATGATATTTGAAATGTTACAGACTGAACAAGCTGCGATAGCGCAACTTCAAAATCAGAATTGAGCACCAAGCAAAATTGAGCTCGAAACATCACAAGAGGTTGTTCATAGAGTCAAGTCTGTATCAGAGAAATTGAATACCAATGAATCGGGGACTGACCCTGCTATTATGAAGATGCTTGAGGAGATCGAAAAACGGATTGAATCAGGTGAAAAGAAAATCAAGGCTAATGAAAAAAAGGTATAAACATACAACTCATGGGTTGACCAAATACTGGGAGCACCCCAACTCTAAAGGGTTGGATTCGAAGAAGTTCGTGCAGAAGCCTTTCCCTTAAAGTGCATGTCCGAAGCCTATCCTGAAAAAATTCCGCATGCCAGAAAGTACCAAATACAATGGAACTACCGACCCTAATGAACATGTGGCTTCTTATACGTGCACAATAAAGGGGAATGAATTAGAAGATGACGACATTGAATCTATTTTATTGAAAAGCTTGGTGAAACTTTATCAAAAGGGGAAATGATATGGTACCACAATTTGCCGCTCAAATCCATAGACTCCTTCGCCATGCCTGCATCGTGAAGGCACACGCCGGAGCAACAAAGGTTGTGACTAGTAAATTGGACCTCTTTAAGATTAGAGAAAAGGACAATGAAATGTTAAAGAAATTCGTATCTCGATTCCATATGGAACGCATGGACCTATCCCCGATGACAGATGATTGCGTAGTTCAAGATTTCACTCAAGGTTTGAATGAACGAAGTTTAATAGCACCACGATAACTAAAGTAGAACTTAATTGAGTATCTAGCTGTAACATGGGCCGATGTACATACTCGATACAAGTGTAAGATCAGGGTCTAGGATGATCAATTGGGAACTTCTTCTTGTTGTGTTTACCCAAATAGGTCCGTCGGTTGAATTCAAAGGGACATTGATAGGGAACCTCAATCGAACAAATATCGGTGTCAACCATACAACGTAGATCATAGAAATAGCAACCCAGGATGTAATCCCATTCGAAATGATCGAGGATAGAGATCCCGATGGCGCATGAATAAAAGTGACTTTGGTAAATATGTCAAGCCCGTAGAAGCACCATGGCTGTCAGAAAACAACTTTGCATCGATGCATCGGGTATTGTATCAGCCATTGGACAGATCAAAGATACTAGATGACCTAGACCCCTACAGACTGATCCAGCTCAAAGGAACCCTAATCAAATATGCAAGTACCATGGTACCCATGGTCATAAAAATGAAGACTGCAGACAGTTGAGGGAGAAGGTAGCTCATTTATTCAATGAGGGTCATCTTCAAAAATTCTTAAGTGACCGGGCTAAAAATCACTTCAGAGATAGGGATGCAAATAGGAAAAATGAGCAGGAAGAACCACAACGCGTAATTCATATGTTCCTTGGTGGGGTCGATATCCTTCAAGAATTGGTATTCAAATGCACCAAAGTGACAATCACGAGGGAGAAGCGAACTCGGGACTATTTACCAGAAAAAACCTTGTCTTTCAATGATGCAGAAGAGATCGAACAACCACACAACGATGTACTGGTAATATCTATCCTTTTGAATAAAATTCAAGTTAAATGTGTGTTGATTGATCCAGGTAGCTCGAAAAATATTATTCGATTAAGGGTCATCGAGCAACTCGGCCTCCAAGATCAAATTGTACCCGCAGCTCAGGTACTTAATGATTTTAACATGACAAGTGAAACCACTAAAGAAAAAATCATTATACCAGTATACATGGCCGGGACTATTCAGGAAACAAAGTTTCATGTGATCGAAGGCGATATGAGGTACAAACGTGCTACTCGGACGGCCTTGGATTCATAACATGAGAGCAGTGCCCTCGATGCTTCACCAAGTATTGAAATTCCTAACATCAGAAGGAATCAAAATGGTGTACGGTGAACAACTCGTTGCTAAGGAAATATTTGCAATCAATGAGGTAATACCAGTATCAGTGCTATCATCGAGAAAAGGGATCTAAATCGAAAGGAAAACAAGAAGTCAAATAACAACCACAGTTAACGACCTCGGCCCGATCGAATGAGCAAGGAAGCTTTGAGAATGATGATTATATGATACCTCAAACCTTCATAATCCCTGATGATTCTGATGCAACGAATTCAACAGTCAAAGAGCTTGAACAAATCATACTAATCGATATTTTCGCAATCGAAAGGTATACCTAGGAACGAGGATAAATCTCGAGCTCAAGAAAAAACTCATTCAATTCTTTTTAAATAACATGGATTGTTTTGCTTGGTCCCACTTAGATATGACAGGGATCCCACCGGAGATCACTACGCATCAATTGAGCTTGGACCCGAATTTTCGTCCGTTGAAACAAAAGATAAGACCTCAGTCCGAGGTAAAACATGCATTAATTAAGGACGAGATAACAAAACTTCTCAATATAGGATCCATTCTGGAGGTAAACTATCCCGAATGGTTAGCAAACATAGTTGTGGTTCCTAAAAGGGGAAACATATTTAGAATGTGCATAGACTATAAGGATCTAAACAAGAAATGCCCTAAAGATTCCTTTCCTTTCCGAATATCGATCGCATGATCGATGCCACGACTGGCCACAAGATCCTTAGTTTTCTCGATGCCTACTCTAGATACAATCAAATACAAATGGACCTGGATGATCAGGAAAAGACTTCGTTCATCATTAAGTATGGCACATATTGCTATAATGTAATGTCATTTTGACTAAACAATCCTGGTTCGACTTATCAACGCCTAGTAAATCGAATGTTCAAAGAATAAATAGGTAAATCAATGGAGGTTTATATTGATGATATGCTTGTTAACGTTGTGCGAGCAGAGGACCATTTGAAATATTTGCAGGAGGCCTTCGACACACTAAGAAAGTATAACATGAAGCCCAACTGAGAAAAGTGCGCATTCGGGGTCGGCTCGGGCAAGTTCCTTAGCTGTATGGTATCAAATCGGGGGATCAAAATCAACCCCGATAAAATCAAGGCAATCGAAGACATCACAGTTGTTGACAATGTCAAGGTTGTACAAAGGTGAACAAGACACATAGCCGCCCTGGGTTGATTTATTTCGAGGTCTTCACTGCTTAAGAAAAAGAACCATTTAGCATGGACTCTAGAATATCAATAGGCTTTGGAGGAACTCAAACGATACCTGTCGAGCTCACTATTGCTTCACACCCCAAAGACGGACGAGCACCTTTACTTGTACTTAGCGGTCTCGAAGATAGCGGTAAGTGGGGTCTTAGTTCGAGAAGAACAAGGTACGCAATTTTCTGTCTATTATGTTAGTCGGACCTTAGGTGAAGCCGAGACCTGGTACCCACACTTAAAAAAATTAGTCCTTGCTTTAGTAAGAGCCTCTAGGAAATTAAAACCATATTTCCAATGTCACCCAATTTGCGATGTAACCACCTACCCCCTCGCAACATTTTGCGCAAGCCCGAACTCTCAAGCCGATTGGCCAAATGGTCATCGCGATCAGCGGGTAAAATATCGAGTATCAACCCCAAACTGCCATCAAGTCTCAAATCTTGGCAGACTTTGGTGAAGCCGAGACCTGGTACCCACACTTAAAAAAATTATTCCTTGCTTTACTAAGAGCCTCTAGGAAATTAAAACCATATTTCCAATGTCACCCAATTTGCGATGTAACCACCTACCCCCTCGCAACATTTTGCGCAAGCCCGAACTCTCAAGCCGATTGGCCAAATGGTCATCGCGATCAGCGGGTAAAATATCGAGTATCAACCCCAAACTGCCATCAAGTCTCAAATCTTGGCAGACTTTGGTGAAGCCGAGACCTGGTACCCACACTTAAAAAAATTATTCCTTGCTTTACTAAGAGCCTCTAGGAAATTAAAACCATATTTC
>MU770781.1:3550-24353 GCA_026770625.1 Nicotiana glauca | reverse complement strand
CCCCCCCCCGCCGCAACATTTTGCACAAGCCCGAACTCTCAAGCTGATTGGCCAAATGGTCATCGCGATTAGCGGGTAAAATATCGAGTATCAACCCCAAACTGCCATCAAGTCTCAAATCTTGGCAAACTTTGGGGCTGACTTCACGCCATGCCTCGTACCCGAGGTCGAAAAGGAACTATTATTAAAATTAGGTACATCATCAGGGGTATGGACCCTCTTCACGGATGGAGCTCCGAATGTGAAGGGGTCCGGGCTAGGCATCGTTTCAAAGCCACCCACAGGAAATACAATTAGATAGTCTATCAAAAATTCAAAATTAACTAACAATAAGGCCGATTATGCGGCCATGATTACAGGTCTCGAGCTAGCTAAGAGCTTTGGAGCGGAGGTCATCGAGTCCAAGTGTGACTCCCAACTTGTGGTAAATCAAGTCAACAGAACTTTTGAGGTTCGTAAAGATCGAATGCATATGTACTTAGACAAATTACAAGTGTTTCTACATTGATTTAAGGAATGGACGCTACATCACGTACCTCGAGAACAAAATAGTGCGGCTGATGCCCTTGCAAATTTGGGGTCGTCGATCGTAGATGATGATCTTAGATCGGGTATTGTCGTGCAACTTTTGAGGTCAGTGATCGAAGAAGGATACACTAAGATAAACTCCATGTCTAACCTAAGATTGGAGGAATAAGTACATTGAATACCTAAAGAATGGGAAGCTTTCATCGGATCCTAAAGAATCAAGGACTCTGCGCACTAAGGCCACATAGTTCGCTTTGGCCAAAGATGGAACACTGTATACGAGAACATTTGATGGACCGTCAGTAAAATTTTTGGGACTAGGACACACCAAGTACATTCTATGAGAAGTTCATAAGGCACGTGCAAAAACCATTCTGATGCCGAGTCATTGGTTCACAAAGTCATCAGAGCATGACACTATTGGGCCGATAAGGAAAAAGACACTAAAGAATTTGTTTGAAAATGTGAAAAATGTCAAAGGTATGCGCCGATGATCCATCAACCAGGAGAGTAACTTCACTCAGTCCTATCCCTATGGTCGTTCATGAAATGGGGGATGGATATCGTCGCCCCCCTAATATCGGCCCTAGGTAAAGCTAAATTTATTTTTTTATGACTGATTATTTTTCTAAGTGGGTTGAAGCACAGAACTTCGATAAAGTTAGAGAAAAAATAGTCATAGACTTCATCTGGGACCACATTATATGCCGATTCAGAATGCCTTCTGAGATCGTATGCGATAATCAAAAATAATTCATCGCCATCAAAGGAAAAAGTTTTTCGATGATCACAAAATAAAAAGGATCCAGTCAACATCGTATCATCCCAGTGGGAATGGACTGGCCGAATCGACAAACAAGATAGTACGGGAGCAACACCGTTCTCTTTAGTCTATGGTGCCGAAGCTTTGATCACAATCGAAGTCGGTGAACCTAGCTTCTGGTTTCAATGTGCAAAAGATTCAAATCAGAAGGCTATGAACATGATCCTTGAATTTCTAGATAAAAGACGGCAAGCCACCCTCGTTCGAATGGCCGCACAAAAATAGTAGATCGAAGGTATTACAATCGAAAAGCTAATCTTCGACACTTTAAAACCGGGGACTTAGTTCTGAGAAAGGTAACCCTCAATACTCGAGACCCGAAAGAAGGAAAACTTGGCCCGAGTTGGGAAGGACCATACCAGGTCTTCGATATCATCTGAAAAGGATCCCAAACTTGGCACGATAGACACTGATCAATTACCAAACAACTGGAATGTATCGCTCCTTAAAAGATATTTCTACTAAGGTACAACCTTCTCCATTTTCATTTATATTTTATACTAACCAATTGTAGGTGTTGAATCGAAGGCATCGAGGAACTCTTCAAAAAAAATTCCTTTGGTTTTAAAGCACGTGTTGCACTCTTTTTCCCTTGAACCAGTTTTTGTCTCAAGTGGGTTTTTTTCGGTGAGGTTTTTAACGAGGAAACCATTGTTTGTGCTACCTTGGGGCAATTCAACAGTATTTGAGGCTTCTTTGCAATCAACCTCGAATACTGGGAGGTATCACCCCCGGATGTCAACTTTATCACAAGGATGATACTTCGTGTCAACTGGGTTTCGATAGGTAAAATTTTGTAAGGTCCAAACAGTCAAACGAACCGTACCCATGTAGATTACTCGCGTCCTTAAAGCACACATGTACTCATGTATAATATATTTAAAGAAGTATTTTTCCTTATTAATTATTTCATGCCCTTGAGAACTTTTCACTTTACTAATTCATATTTTTAATATATTGTGGAAATAGGCTTAAAGGCTGATCATAACTAAAGTTCGAACAAATTACCCCATACTCGGGGACTGTCGTCCGGAAAAAAATGACATGATCGAATTACTAAAATCTCGAGATCATAAGACGTTAAAAAGGCAAGCCTCGATTATATACCCACTCGGGGACAGATATTTCAAACAAGTTCAAAATGTAATTAACAACCCCAAGAGGCAAATCTCAAATTAAAGGCTACGGCCAAACTAACACGGTTCGGAAATGTATGAATTCCGTAATGAAAACATGCCTTCTAATATCTTTACAAAACCAGTTAAAAAGGCTACCCTCGGCAAAATTATAAAAGGTTTCGATAATATCTACCCTCAAAAACCCTAAAAGGGTACCAGATTGTTCGAACTCTCGAAGCAACCTCATTTCATGCTAGGGCATAACAAATTTTTATATGATTAAACTTCTTAAGCCGAAAAGGGAAAAGAGTCATTCTTTTGAGGTCGTATCGGACTAATAAGATCCTAAGGGCCATTTTATCTTTCGAGTTCGAGAAGTCATCCTCACTCAACTAAAACCTAAGGGTCAACCTACTTTGAGTCCGAGCAAGTACTCACTCGATTACAAAGACTACATTCGTCCGACTTCGATCAAATTGCCTAAGCTTCATACTCATGAACAAATTTTCACAAGGCATAGACAAAAAAAAATTGCACGAGGAAGAGATTAAAATAAAGACAAGTCAATATGCATCAGAGAGCCTCGCTTCCTTGAAAAAATGCTCTCTTCTCTCTCTTAAAAAACCTAAAACTAGACGTCTAAACCTAGCTTCCATGGCCACGCCGGCCACTGCCCAGCCTTTGCTGGAGGTTGGGCAGTCGTCTACCATCCCTACTACAACCCTACAACCATCTACTAATCCAAAAAACAATCCAAACCTACGCGAATTTACTGCAACCACAAGCATTAAATACTCCCATGAACGTACAAAGTGTTACCCTAAAGCCAGTCTAGATTTTACATGGAGAACCAATTGTTCGATGGAAGAAAGCTGAAGTTAAACAATCGATATTACAACAAAGATTGCATCTGGCAGTCTTGGGCAAATTTTCGTATGGAAAACCTGCGATCCAAGAGTTGAGGAAGGCAATTCCAATTCAATGTGAGCTTAAGGGATCGTGTTCAGTTGGTTTAATTGAGGATTCTCATGTGTTGATCAAGTTATCATTAATGGAGGACTATATTCACTTGTTATCAAAGCCAGCTTTTTATTTGAAAGCTCAAGGTGAATTTTGGCAGATGAGATGCACAAAGTGGAGTCCATGGTGGTCTCCTGATGTTGAGACACCAATTGCAATTGCTTGGATTTCGTTTCAGGATCTTCCTCCCAATTTTTTTGGTATGGAGTTTGTATTTTCTTTGGCTAATGCAGTTGGTAGACCATTACATGTTGATCTTGCTACACAGAATGGCACACGACCTAGTTGTGCTAAGGTTAAGGTGGAGGTGAATCTTCTCGCAACACTACCTCAAAGAATTAAAATTATTGAGGAAGCTGATGAAAGTGGTCCTGATGAGTCTAAATGGATTAAGATAAGGTATGATTACATGCCTAAATATTTTAAGACATGTAAGAAGCAAGGGCATAAGGACGAGGAATGTTGGGTAGTTCATCCAGAATTATATCGAAATATTGAAGGTGATGGCAAGGATCAAGGTAAGGCAAGAGAGGTGCTGGTGAGTACTGATGTAACTGGAACAACTGCTAATTCAACTAAGGTATTATCAAGTGGAAAGGTAGTTGGGAAACCTAATACTAATCAAGCAAATATAGAGTGGATGCAAGCAAGGAAAAATAAGTATCAAAGAGACAAGATGGGACACATTATTGAAGATAAGACTGGAAAAGATGTGGACAAAGGGAAAGGGAAGAACAAGGTTGAAGAAGTCACAACTAGAAACAAATTTAATGCTTTAGAAGTGGAGGAAGTGCAGACTCCTCATCTACAAATCACAGAAGGCAAAGGTGAAGATCACAGTAATGGCAAGAAGATGGAACAAGTTGAAAGGCAATCCAAGGGGATAAAGGAGAATGCAAGGGAAGTTAGAGAAGAGAATCTGGCTACTAATCCTACTGTTTGGGACAGCTGATCTTGACTCAAAGTGTGTGAAGAAGGAGGCAGTTGAAAGAGTTTTGGAAAAATCTTCTAATCCTACTCCTAGTAGGATTCATTCGTCAGGAGATCAAGAAGGGACTACGATTGATTCTACTGAACATAAGGATCAACACTTGGAGGAGGGGATCAATAGAGAGTCAACTATTCAATGGGTGCATAGGAGATTTGGTACCAGCAAAGAGGAGCTTAGACAATTTAATGTCACCACTAATCATTATTGCCAAGAAGTACCATCACAATCATATGGTGATTCTGGGCAAAACGATGAGTGTAATGAGGTTAATTCGACTAAGGTGTCATGGGGAGATGACGTTGAGTCTATGGAGGGTCAAAATGATGCAATAAAGACAAAAGAGAATAAAGAAGGGAAGAATAGGAATAATGATCAAACAATTGCCAAAACAGTACAAGTTACAGTAAACCCTAGCAATCTTCAAACTAGGGTTGACTGTAACTTGAGTTCTATGAAGTCAAAATTGGGGAAAACGAATGGAGGTGATTCAGGAGCTCATAAGGAAGCTGGGAATCAAGGTGGATCAGCTCAAAGATCAAAAACAAAAAAGAACTCCAATGTAACAGTAAACCCTAGTAAAACTAGGGAGATTTTGGCATTTGTTGATGGAGTTCCGGTGTATGATTTGGAGAAGGGACTTGATGACAATGTGTATACTGAGGTTAGGAAGAATATAGTGTTCCAGGAGCAACAAATAGGGAATGAGAAGGTGTCTGATCCCAATGGAACAGTAACTTCTGACTGTGTTGCTATAATAACTCCTGACCTAGGATCTGTATATGTACTTCAATTCAAATTGATGCAGGATAATTTGGAGAACATGGAGAGCGGACAAAGTGGAGTAGCTCTAATCCCTTATGAACCAACTGAACAAGTCTTAGATACAAAGGAGATAAGGGAATTGGAGACACTGCCAGGGGCATGTGCATTAGGGACTGGATCACCAATGCAGATCCAAATCAATGTGCCATTGAGGAATCCAAATCAGGTACTCCATGACATTATCACTCACAAGGAGCTGCCAAATGATATACAGAAGAATTTGATTGATCAACAAGGGCAATACGAAGGAGAAGAGGATGATGAATCGACTGTTGAAAACTTTAAGGCAGTTGCAAGGGATGGGGACTTGTCTCCAAAATCAGCAATTACAAGTGGAAGGAAATGGAAGAAAAATCAACATAAAGAACCATTGCAGCCTACAAGAATACTGCCTAGGAGGGCAGCCTCTAATGTTTTAAGATGATGATCAAGACCTTCATATGGAGTATAAGGTCTGTAAAGACACAGCAGGCCTTTCAAAGTGTTATTAATATGCAGAAAGAGCATGGTTTCTTTATTGTTGCACTTATGGAACCAAAGCAAAAACAGAAGTTTCTTCAAAATATAGAAGAAGGCAAGGTATGGAAGCTGCAATATCAAAAGTGAATGGGAAGATTTGGTTGTTCTTTGATGTTGTGGTAGAATGGGATTTATTGATAGACACTGATCAACAAATTACAATCAGAGTATATCATCAAGATCTTGGCAAATACATTATGATGACTTTTGTATATGCTAAGTGTTGTGCTTTGGAGAGACTAGAGTTGTGGGACAATCCTTACTACTTGGCTAGTGATATGGAATTGCCATGGTTAGTGGGGGTGATTTCAATGTTGTTCTTGGAGAGGAAGAGAAAATTGGGGGGCTGCCAGTATATCCTCCAGAGTATGAAGACTTTGTTTTTTATGTCAACTCCTGTGGGCTGTTTGATTTGGGGTACAAGGGTAGTCCTTTCACTTAGTGGAATGGAAGGCCAATTGAAGAATGTATCTTTAAAAGATTGGATAGGATTCTTGTAAATTTGCCCTTTCAAACTTTGTTTCCAACAATTGAAGTGGAACACCTCATTAGGACAGGCTCAAACCATGCTCCTTTACTAATGAGTTGTGGAGAGGAAGCTATGAAGTTTGTAAATCCATTCAAGTTCTTGAATTTCTAGACAAAACATGATTCCTTTATGGATGTGGTGAGGCAGAATTGGATTGCAGACTTTGTAGGGATCCTTTTTTGATGTTCAAGCACAAGTTGAAGAGGGTCAAAGTTTCTTTATCAAAATGGAGTAAATTGACCTGTGGTGATATTTTGAAACAATTAGCCATTCGAGAGGATATAGTGAGGATTAAAGAGATGTTGTTTGAGGAGGAGCCTTCAATACAAAATAGAATTGTTCTCCAGCAGGCTCAAGCTGAGATAAAGAAATACCTGAGCTTTGAAGAAGAATACTGGAAACAAAAAGCAGGAATGAAATGGTTTGAAGAAGGTGATAGAAACACTAGATTTTTTCATAATTGTGTCAATGGGAAGAGGCAAAAGTTACAACTGAGAAGAATTCAGAATGGTGATGGTTCATGGATTGAAGATCAAGAGAAATTATCACAAGCTGCAGTAGAATTCTTTCAGAAACAATTTACTATGGAAGGGGATCCTGCAGGTTTTGATATGTTGAATAATGTACCTACAATGATCACAAGGGAGCAGAACTTGGAACTATGCATATTGCCAACCATGGAGGAGGTAAAGAATGTTGTCTTTGCATTAAGTAGTGAAAGTGCAAGTGGTCTAGATGGTTTTTCTGGTTTGTTTTTTCAAGCATGCTTGGAGATTGTGAAGGGAGATATTCATACATTGGTTGTGATGTTCTTTAAAGGTAATCCGTTACCTAAGTCTATTACACACACCAACCTTGTACTACTGCCCAAAAAGCCACAGGTACAAACCTTCTCTGACCTTAGACCTATAAGCTTAAGCAACTTTATTAATAAGGTATTTTCAAGAGTGGTCCATGATAGACTTGAAAAGATTCTTCCCTCATTGATCTCAGCAAATCAGTCTGGTTTTGTAAAGGGAAGGAGTATATTTGAAATTATATTATTGACATAGGAGATTGTCACTGATATAAGACTAAAAGGGAAGCCTGCTAATGTGGTGATCAAGCTTGATATGGCCAAGACATATGATAGGGTATCTTGGAAATATTTGTTTCATGTTTTGAGAAGGATGGGGTTTGCTGAATGCTTTATCAATATGGTTTGGAATCTAATCTCTAACAACCGGTACTCAGTTATGGTGAATGGCCAGGCTTCAGGATTTTTTCATTCAACAAGGGGTGTGAAACAAGGAGACCCTCTCTCACCAACATTCTTTATAATCTCAGCAGAAGTGTTATCAAGGGCATTGAATACGTTGTTTGAAGATAGGCAGTTTAGGGGATTTGGCATGCCAAAATGGTCAGATCCTTTGAATCACTTAGCTTATACAGATGATACTATCATTTTTGCATCTGCAGATTCATATTCCCTTCAGAAGATAATTGATGTGTTGAAACTATATGAGAGTACTTCTGGACAGATGATCAACAAGACAAAGAGCTCCTTCTATATGCATTCAAAGGTGTCTAGAGTATTGGTGAACTCAGTAGCAGCTATCACTAGATTTGCTAAAGGAAATTTTCCATTTACCTATCTTGGGTGTCCAATCTTTTACACAAGAAGAAGGAAGAAGTATTACAATGATCTGATTCAAAAGGTTAAGTCAAAGCTTCACTCATGGAAGGGCAAATTGCTATCATATGGAGGGAAGGCTACATTGATTGCAAGTGTCTTGCAAAGCATTCCTACACACATCCTATCAGTTCTTGATCCTCTTCATAATGTGTTGGAACATCTACATAAAATATTTGCAAGGTTCTTCTGGAGCAATAAGGAAGAAGGAAGAAACAGGCATTGGACAAAGTGGATGACTTTATGTTTACCTAAGGAGGAAGGGGGAATAGGCTTCAGATCTTTGTTTGATGTGTCCAAGGCTTTATTTGCAAAACTATGGTGGAACTTCAGAACAACCAAATCATTATGGTCCAACTTTATGTGAATAAGTATTACAAGAAAGAGATACCTACTGTAGTTCAATTTAGAGGGGGATCTCACGTTTGGAGGAAAATGCTTGAGGCTAGGGAAGAAGTGGAGCATGAAATTCTGTGGGAAATGAATAGAGGAACTACTAATGTATGGCATGAGAATTGGACTGGTTTGGGAGCTTTATATCATGTACTGCCTCCAGATTTCATCATAAATGAAGAACTGCAAGAAGTGGTTGGCCTGAGATTTGAAGATCATTGGGATGATACAATGTTAAACCAAACCTTCCCTCAAGATATTGCAGATCATATTAGACAGGAGGTTACTTTTTACAATGAAGAGGAGTTATGGGATACCCCTAGGTGGATGCCTACACCTTCAGGTAAATTTTCTGCGAGTAGTGCATGGAGAATAATGAGACATAGGGAACCTCTTAATCCTGAATTTGCAAAGATGTGGACTAAAGGATTACCTTTCAAAATTTCATTCTTCATATGGAGAATCTGGAGAGGGAAAGTACCTACAGATGATATATGGAGAAGAGGGGGTTACATGGTGGTCTTGAAGTGTTGGTGCTGTTCACCACCTCAAGAGGATTCTTTCCAACACTTGTTCCTGACTAGTGAGACAACAAATAAGGTATGGAGAGCATTCACACAGCCAGCAGGATTGGTGATCAATATGGTGCAAGTACATAAGGTTATAAGGGAATGGTGGAAGGCAAAATGTTGTCCCAAATTGAGACCTTTGTACCAAGCAGCTCCAGCTATGATTCTTTGGGAACTTTGGAAGAGAAGGAACACAATCAAGTATGGGGGAAATGTGTCCTGTAGTAGGGTGATACATGAGGTGAATAAAACCGCTGTATTATTTGGCAAAGGTGAGATATTCTTGGCTCCCTGGGATCCCATTATTATTTCCAGATATGATTAGATTTTTTTAGGGTTATAGACCAGTGGTGGTTACAAGAAGAGTCAGTTGGAAAATGCCATATCAAGGGTGGTTCAAGTGCAATACATATGGGGCTTCAAAGGGGAATCCGGGTGCTAGCTCTTATGGATTTTATGTTAGAGATGATAGGGGGACTTGATATATGCAGCAACAAAAGAAATAGGAGAGGCAACGAACATAGTAGCTGAGGCAAAAGCAATAGTTGAGAGACTCATATTCTGTGTAGAGAAACAGTTTCATCCTTTGATTATGGAAACTGATTCATTGGTAATGAAGAAAATAATTGAGGAGGAGTGGGAGAAACCATGGTGTATAGGGGCAGAAGTGAGGAGGATTAAGGAGATCAAGAATTCATATAATGTGTTGTTCCAACATGTGTTAAGGGAAGGCAACAAAGTGGCAGATTTTTTAGCTAACCATGTTTTCTGTTTTGCAGGTACAATTATATTTCACTCATTTCATGAGTTATCAAGGGAAGGGAAGGTGCTAATCAACATGGACAAATCTCAAAGTCCTAACCTTATAGTTAGGATAGATAAGAGAAAAGCACTAGACTGATGAGTTATCTATACTTATGTCTACCTAAGCCTCAGTGTGTCTGGATATTGATGAATAGCTACTCAGTGATATTAGCATGGTTTCATGCTCAATCTTGGGGTTGTTTAGCAAGGTTCAGAAAGCTGTATCTACATCTTAAGGTAGTTGATCGTTTAACTTTAAATGTTAGCTCATTATACTGTATAAGATTAACTGAAACACAAGGATTGGTCTTAAGTTTGATTGCTATAGTTTTCTACTGTATAGTTATAGGGTGTTACTCAGTGGTATTAGTATGTTATCATACTCAAACTGAGGATACTCTATGGATATATGGTTTGGAAACACAAAGGATTGCTAATAGGTATAGTACTGAACTACTGATAGACAATAGGGCTGTGCTAGCAGCCTTGACGATATTACTGATATATAGTTTGGACATGCTAAGGCAGTGGAAACTATTTCGATAGCCTGATATATTCCCTAATAGTCCATTATATATATAGGAACATACATTGGTACATACTGAATTGCAGGATGGGCATGACATATCAGTTAGGTGTTTGATGAGTTTGTTCCTAGCAAGGTGCAGGTTTGCTCTACATTTAGTGTTAGTATGGATATTAAGGTCATCAAAACTATCATCTGGGATCTCAATACACATGTTAGAAGCTGCAGATGTTCAATGGAGTTCACATCCTATTTTGCAGCACGTATGCCTTCACATTTGGCTTATATTACTTTGTGTACTGTGTTGTCATGTTTCAATGGTATTAGTGTGTTTACACACTCATTCTGGAGATGATACTGCAGTACATAAGGTAAGCGAGATGAGGTATCATTTGAGTTATGGATGGTTCATTATAGCATTGCTGAGTTCAAACTGTTGGGGTGATGGATTGGTATTCAATCTGGTCTTTGGAATGTATACTTTGGCACCTGATGAGAGGACTTTAGGTGCTGCTTGGTATTTGCCTTTGCCATTTGAATTCACATACACTAACAGGATATGGACTTACACTGCATTACATGATGTAATAGCTAGTGTTTTAGGCTTTTGTCTTCTATTTTTAGTATTAGCTAGCAGCTTTATACATTTTTTATGGTACGTTGGCCACATTGTATTTTTTTGGATCCTATTTGGGATTATATTTATATATTAGCCACTAGGCATATTGCCTAGGGGTATATTTGCTAAAAAAACAATAAAGACAAGTTAGAAAGAAAAGAGATCTTTTATACATATGAAAAATTTACAAGGACCGATCAAGGTCCTACATAAAATTCAAAAGGGAAAATTCTAAGTGCCTAATTTTCCTCGGGAGCTACACCTTCACCATCAGAATCCCCACCGCCATCAAATTATGCCACGCTCCCAGAATCATCGTCATCAGAAGAGAGCAATGCTTTGGCTTCGGTCTCGAGTTCTTTTGCATTCTCGATCTCGACAGCAAGGTTAAAGCCATGAGCATGAATCTCCTTAAGAGTCTCTCTTCGAGACTGGTACTTGGTATGCTCGGTAGCCCAGTATGCTTGAGTCTGAGTGGTATCAGCAACTTCCTTTGCTCAAGCATGAACAGCTTGAGCATCAGCTCGGTAGACGGCCACAATCGCCCTTGCATCAACCTTTACTTTTTTTGCCTCATTTGTAACCTTTGCAAGTTTGGTGGCCAACCAAGCCACTAGCTCCTCAATATTCTTAGCTTGGTATGAGCTTTTAGAGATGACGTTCGGTCGATAATAGTTGGGCTCAAGCAACATCTTTCTCTTGGGCAAGGCGATCCATGTTTTGTTTCCACTCTAAAGTCTCCGCCTTCATCATGTTGGCCTCTTCACGGATTTGTTCAATCTTTTCAGCCTTTTGCTAAACTTGAAGGATCTAATTATTAGTCATCATCCTCAAATTGATACATTAAACTTCTAAACATTTTCATTACTAGCTCAGTCAGGTCGGTCTACTTTTTATGAGCTATGGCCAATTTGGTTCGGAGGTCCTTGATCTCCTATTCTTTTTGTTCGCTAAGAATTTTGAGTGCATTTCTCTCATCTTTGAGCCTTTGAAGATCGGCCTCACATCGGCTCAGCTCTGTCCGGGATTTAGAAAACAAAACGCATCCTAGTGAAGTGTCAAGTCCTATGTAGAAAGAAAGGAAATTAGGCAAGAAGAAATAAATAGAAGTGTAATATCAATAAGGGGAGCTAAGACTTACTCGGCTCAGAAGTCATTGAGCCTCATCAAAGAGACTCAATGCCTCCCTCACGTCGGTAACATCTTCGACTCCCGTAAATCAACCATAGAAAATGTCCTCCCCTTTGCGGGCTCTTTCAGCATCTGGGGTCACCATGGCCGGGGGTTCCTGAATTTGCCCCTTAAAAATGTAGGGAGGATTGGTAAATCGCCAATTTCCATTGTCCCAAGCAAGTCACTTGAGGCATTCTCTTCATTATGAAGGGCCTCAGAGCCATCCCCTTCAGGAACACCCATCGATTGCTCATTTCGATGAGAGGTATCTTCAGCCTCCAATGACTCGGGGACTTTGCTCGGCCCCTCTTCCAAGATCTTCTCGATTCGGGGTTAAATATCTTCGACCCTCATTAGCTCAGCGACCTTTGGGGCTTCAATGAAATGAAGTCATCATATTCATTTTTCTCTTCTTCATCTCTTAGTCGCGGAACAACATCCGCAGGCAGAACGACGAGGTATTTTTTCGACTTACGAGCCTCAGTCTTCTTAGACTTTGGAGTCTCGGAGGTTGAGACCCTTTTTCTTGTCTTATCCTTTGCTAGCTTCACTGCCAGGGGCGAAACTTCCTCCTCGAGATACGGGGCCCTCATGACAATGTCTGTTCCAAGGCATATACAAAAGGGAGTCAAGTAAGTATGAAAAGTAGCAAAAATTATGAAGTATGCAAAAAGGGGCTTATCGTGATTTTTTCCCTCCCATTGGCCCCTTGCCAAATCGCGCTATGAGCCCTCAGCGTACGAGGAGGTCGAATCCAATTTCTTAACCCAGCTCTCGAGGTTAGGAATTGCACCGGGCATTCAATAGACCGCTACATCATAAAAAGGAATGTCGATGAGAAGAAGTAAAGGAAACAAAACTATAAAGGGAAGCTAAGGGCAGGATTTTACTTACGCTCCATATTCCACTCTTCGGGAAATGGCATTTTCTCGGTCGGGATTAGGTTGGGGTCTTCACTCAAATGAAACTTCCCATCAGCCCGTGATCCTTTTTCTCATATATACTCGAGAACAACACTTTGGTGGCCCGATGTTGGAGTTTTATTTACCCGCCTCGAAAGAGACGGGGGCTGTACAAACTAATGAGGTGATCGAGGGTGAAAGGCATCCCTTCGGCTTTGTTTGCGAAAAATTGAAGCAGAATGACTATCCACCAAAAAGAAGTATGGATCTAACCGAGGTTTATGTGATATTGATGGCAAAAATTGATAATGACAGGATTGACAGGGCCTATGGTCAAAAGGGTAAGTGTAAACACTTAGAAACCCTTTCACATAGGTAGTGATGTCTTCTTCGGGAGCCGGAATCACCACCTCTTTATCTTCCCAATAGAAGTCTTTCTTTACTTACTCAAGGTCACTCTCAGTTATCGAGCATATATATCTCGACATAGGCTTGAATTGACCAAGGATTGATGAAGTCTTCTCGACTTTGAAGTTAGAATCAAGGACACACCCCTTCTCTGGAATGCACTCCTTAGGGCGCAGCTCCATCGGTGTTTTATCGTCGACCTACTGTGATGAAGAAGCTTTTTCCTTTTGAGGAATAATTTTTGACGTTTTTGCTATTTTTGTGCAAGTTTAAAGAAAGAATAAGAGGATAAGGCTTGGTGTTTTGAGGAAAGGTTGATAACGAAGCCTAGAGATTGTGCAGAATAGAAAAGGTTAAAAGATGTAAAGAGCTTTGAAGATTAGAGCAGAGATCAAGAGTAAAGTTTGGGCAAAGAAGGAAAGCACATGTATAGGATGAAGATGACTGTTCAGAACCAATTTGGCCAATAATGACTGACATGCCTTTAATGCCTCGAAATATGAATCAACGAGATGTTTCAATTCCTTCCATCGCTTACGTTATGAGGGTGACATCATGAGAGGTCGGGTATAAAGTTGAAGGCTTAGTTCGTTTCTTCTTATTACACTTCAAGAACTAGGGGACTATCCGCATACGGTTAAAACTGGCCTATCTGATTTAACTATTTGATCAAAGCCAGGGATTTCCATCGAAGACCAACCTCATAGTGGATTAGACCAGAGCACGAAGATAAGGTATCAAGTTCGAGGTGCCTGTCGAGATCGAGCCAGCAATGATCAAGACCAAATATGAGAGACTTCGAGCAAAGCACAGTAATGGAAAAGCGAGATATCCGTGACCGATCGAAGATCACAGTGGAAATCCCGGAAAAGATAAAATCAAGAGCGATTGTTTAGTCTAATCATGGGATTTACTTCCGTAATTAGAATTATACCATATATAAGATTCCTCTACTATATAAAGAGGATTCTGATCATTTTGTAGACACTTTACACTTTGAGATATAAAAAGAAGATAACACTTTGTTTATAGTTCATATTATAGTTCATCGGCTTGTTACATTTTAACTGTTGTTGCACAAACTAGTTCGAGAGTATTTAAACTCGAGGGCTGAATTCGTTCAAACACTAGTTTGCTTTATATTATTATTAATTTCTATTATTACTCTTTGCATTTATCAATTGGTATTAGGTGAAATCATGTATCCTTAAAACAGCATTATAAGTTAAATTTTTATCCAATTTTAAGGGTAAACAAGGGTATTTTCAATTTTTGAAAAAACGTATTAAATTTTTTCTCTAATGAAAGTTTTGATTGAAAAAGGAATTCGATTTTTTTTTAAGTTATTTCAGAAACTAGAATACATTTTCACTACTTTTGAAACAAGTGCTTACTAATCCTTCAAGTTTTGTATACAGACAAAATTGGGTTCGTCTATTGTATGACTAGTCGAGACTGAAACGTGACAGGTCAAAGCTCGACCCCGAGTTATATCAAACCAAGACTCGAAGCTAAATCGTTGAGCTCGTGATTCCGGGACTGAACAAAATCGATGGAATTTTGTCGAGCCAAATAACAGAAGGCCGAAATATTTGCGATCAGTTGGAGATCACGGCGGAAATCTCGGCACGTATCAAGAGGCCGATTAATTAGAAATTCATGAGATTTTTTACTTTTCATAGAATATTATCAAGAATAGGGTTCCCCCATTATATAAAGGGATGTTTGATCATTGGTAGAACATATTATAATGCACAAAAAGGCAATACACTGTTATTTCTAGTTCTTATCATCTTGTTATCCTATTCTGATATTTGTTGAAGTATTTCTTGGCTCGAGGGTGATCAAACTCCAAGGCTAAGGCTATTCAATTTGTGTGGTTTGCGTTTATTTTCTTACCACTAATTTCAGTATTAATCTATTTTCTTAAATCTTATCAAGTTATATAATGTATCCTTAAAACCACGTATAAATTCAATTGTTATCTAATTTTAAAGGTAAACAGTTTGGTGGACACCGCGGGGCTATGGATAATAGTGGTTATTTTATAGGAATTTCCATAATACACACTATTTTTCACTAGTTCTTTGAAGTGTCTTTCATTTCAGGTTTAAGCTCAAAATGTCAAACTCACAATTAGCACATTTACCTACTGATGGTGAGTCTGGTCACCACGGTGAAAACAATAACATAGCGTTCAGTAACGAGGTACCGCCCGTTGATCCCATCGGAATTCCAATTGCGAACCTGTTGGATGCTAATTCAGATGTGGCTATCGACACTAGCCTCTTGTGATGACCCGGCCCATTGTCACGTGAGTTACCACCCTGTTTCCCCCATATTGTGTTGCTTTATGTTCAATATCGGTATTTGAGTTGATCGGGTGGAATTGAGTTGGTTTTAGTTGGAAATGAGGCAATTAGCCTCTTAGAAGAAAGCTTGTTTTAGAAAAGTCAACCGAAAGTTGACTATGTGGTTAGAGGGATCGGATGTGAATTCCGGTGGTTCGGTTAGCTTTGAGGGATGATTTGTGACTTAGGAGTGTGATCGGAATCGAATTTGGAGGTCCAGTGTAGAATTAGGCTTGAATTGGCGAAGTTTGAATTTTGGCGAATTTCGGTTGATAGGTGAGATTTTGATTCGAGGGTCGGAATGGAATTCCGAGAGCTGCAGTAGCTATGTTAGGTGATTTTGGATATGTCTGCAAATTTTCAGGTCATTTGGACGTCGTTTGGTCGGGTTTTTGATTGAATGCGTATTTCGGAAGTTTTGATGAAAACTAGGCTTGTATCCGATGTGTTTTAATGGTTTTAGCGTTGTTTGACGTGTTTTGAGGATTGGAACAAGTTTGAATAAGGTTGTTGGACGTGTTGGTGCTTTTGGTTGAGGTCTCGGGGGCCTCGGGATGATTTCAGATGGTTAAATGGAGGTTTTAAGCAAATGTTGCAGTCAGATTTTTCTCCCTTCTGGTATTTCCGCATCTGCGGAAAAGGAGCCGCTTAAGCGGTTCCGCAGCGGTGGGGAAGCTGTAGAAGCGGACAGGTGAGGCCCAGGGGTTTTCCACATAAGTGGAAGAGTGGTGCTTTTGCGGGACCGCGTAAGCGGTTAAAAGACCGCAGAAGCGGTTGATGGAAACCGCATAAGCGGAATGCTGGGTCGCAGAAGCGGTCCCAGGTACTTTAAGTTAGACCGCATAAGCGGAACCGCAGATGCAGTCAGGCGACCGCAGAAGCGGAAATCGGGCCTGTGTTATATACTGAAAAGTGTTCACAAACTTAGAAAAGAAGAAAACAATTTAGACTTCGAGCAAAGTGGGGTTTTTGGCGATTTTGAAGAGGATTCGAAGGAGTTTCTTCAAGTATGAATATTTGGACTCGGATTATGTTATTATGGTGTTAAAACATGAATTTATCACAAAATTTCAAGGAATTAAAAGGTAAAAATGGAGGTTAGGGCTTGAAACCTAAGAAGAATTAAAATGATGATTTGAGGTTTCAAATGGACTCCGATTCTTGTGTATTTTATATGTCCAGACTCGTAGCGAGACAAGGATTCCGAAGATGTGAATTTTGTAATTTTTCGAGAAGTGGGTCCGGGGCTCGGGTTTTGCCAACTTTGTATTTTTGGGTGTTTTTCGAGTTCTTTCAATTGGGTTATGTTCCATTAGCTTAATATAACGTATTCCTTATGGTTTTGGCCAGAGTTGGCGCGCGAGGAGGTCAATTCTAGAGGAAAAGGCTTGGTGGGCTAGTCTTTAGCCGGTTCGAGGTGAGTAATTGATGTAACTACGCTCTGAGGGTTTGAAACCCCAGACTTTCACATCGTAATGCTATATTGAGGCGTGACACGTATTCCACGATGAGTGCGGGGTCGTATACTATTGGGGATTGAGACTTAGTCCATCCCGAGTGTTAATTTCTACTATATTGGCGATTGAAACGCATACTTTGTTATTGTGAATTGGGCTTAATGCCGTGTTTGGGGCCTTGTGCCGACCTGTAGAATCCTTAGGGGATCTTTATGTGTTTTTCCTCACTTGTGTGCATAACATAAATTCTCAGTCATGTTTTCAAATATTAAAAACAATATAATAATTGTGTTTTATACATGAACCTTAAATGAAAAGGATATGAGGGCTGAGGTCCCTATAGTATGTCCCGCCCGATTGGCTGTGGACTTATTTGACTGAGATAGGTCAGGGACCCAGTGGTGAGGATGTTTCCTTGATATGGATCGGGCTACATGCCGTAGCGGTTATCATATATATTGATATTGAGGCCGAGAGCCTGTTTTATGCCAATACCTGGATGATATTGCGCTTGGGCTGTAGGAACCCCTCCGGAGTCTGTACACACTCCCAGTGAGCACCGTTGACGTTAAATAAGTGGAGCGGGCTGCACGTCGTAGTGGATACTGGAGTGTACCGTTATATGTGTTGCATTCTTTTCATGCATTATCTCTCNNTGATCCAGAGTTCTTTCCGGGAGTATTTGAGGTAGCTGCAGGGCGTTCGCAGATGATGATTCTCCCCTCTATCTTTATCCTTTATTTTCGCATTATCAGTATTAGACAGACTTTGTAGTAGGATATTATGCTGTTGTTAGAGGCTCATGGTCGTGACACCGGGTCCTAGTTAGGCTGTTTTGTTATTTTGTTAGATTTTTCCCATTTTTATTAGTATTTCAGATTCTTGTCTTAAATGATATTTAACTTCGTTTGTTTAATAAACGGGGTTATTGATATAAATGGTCGGTCTTGCTAGTAGTGTGCTGGGCGCCATCACGACCGGGTTGGGGTCGTGAAAAATTGGCATCAGAGCCTAGGTTACTTGGTCTCGCGAATCATGAGCCGGTTTAGTAGAGTCTCGCGGATCGGTATGAAGACGTCTGTATTTATCCTCGAGAGGCTGCAGAACCTTTAGGAAACTTCATATTCTTGGAATTCTTATCGTGCGACTTTGTTGATCTGAGAACTAAATTCTGTTATTCTATTCACTCGCAGATGGTGAGAACCCATGCTACCGGACGTGGCGGACGACCACCTATACCACCTACTGAGGCCACCAAAGGCCGTAGCCGTGGATGCGGTCGTGGTCGAGGTCGTGGTCAAGGCAGAGCCGAGGAGGCAGCACCTGTTGACCCACCAGTTGCCCCGGCTCAGGAGCAGGCTCCAGCTGTAGAGACTCCAACAGCACCTGTCCAGGCAACAGCTGTGCCTATTGTGATTACGGGCCTTCAGGAGGCCCTAGCTCAGATTTTATTAGTTTGCACTGGCCTGGTTCAGGCCGTCTCAGCCACTACTGCAGTAGCTACTTCGCAGGCCGGGGGAGGCAATCAGACCCCGACTACTCGCACGCTAGAGCAGGTAGTGCAGGGTTTGCAGACACCAGAGGCACCACCAGTTCAGCAGGTTGCCCCAGTTCAGCAGGTTGCCCCAGTTCAGCCGGTTGCCCCGGTTCAGGATGATGTGATTCCGGCCATGCCAGACGATGAGCAGCGTCGCCTTGAGAGGTTCAGCAGGCTTTCACCTCCTACTTTTAGTGGTGTTCCGGGAGAGGATGCCCAGGGTTTTCTCGACAAGTGTCGACGTATGCTTTGGACCGCAGGGATCTTAGAGTCGAGCGGGGTATCATTTACTACTTTTCAGTTTTCTGGAGCAGCTTTCACTTGGTAGGAGGCTTATGAGCGGCGTAGGCCATGAGGTGCAGCGCCTTTGTCATGGCAGGAGTTCTCCACTCTCTTTCTGGAGAAGTGGGTACCGCAGTCCCAGAGGGAGGAGTTGCATAGACAGTTTGAGTACCTCCGTCAGGGAGATATGACCGTGACTCAGTATGAGGTTAGATTTTTGGAGTTGGCTCGATATGCTCCATGGATGGTCCCGACTGATCGGGAGAGGATTCGGAGATTTGTGGATGGACTCACTTATCCCATTTGTATTCTGATGACCCGAGAAAGGGTTCTGGGCCATACCTTCGAGGATGCTGTGGATATTGCTCGTGATATTGAGATGGCTCCCCGTCAGGAGAGAGAGGAGAGGGAGGCCAAGAGGCCTCGAGGATCAGGTAACTTCAGTGGTGCTTCATCTAGGGGCCAGTTTTAGCAGAGCAGAGGTCGTTCTTTCAGGCCTCATCAGTCGGCTCGTCCCGAGTATCATGGGGCGTCTTCAGGCCGTGGTCACCAAGGGTATCAGCAGGGCCAGTCTTCATTTAGTGCCCTTCCAGCTCATAGCTCTTCACATGCCTCTTCAGCTCAGGGTTCTTCTACGGAGGGCGCATCGGCTGGTCATTCCGGCGCGAGGGGTTCCCATCAGTCCCCTTCTCCAGCATCTGGTATTTGCTTCGAGTGTGGCGAGTATGGCCATATGAGGAGGCAATGTCCTCGACGTCGTGGTAGCCAAACTCAGCATAGGGATCAGCCCTCCTCTTCTACTCCATCCACTTCAGCACCATCCCAGTCAAGTAGGGATGGGGGTCAGGCAGCTAGGGGCCACCGTAGGGGTGGAGATCGACCTAGTGGTGGTCAGGCTCGGTTATATGCACTTTCGGACATGAGAGACGCCATTGCATCTGATGCAATTATTATAGGTATTATCTCAATATGCCACAGGGATGCTTCTATTTTATTTGATCCTGGATCTACATACTCTTATGTGTCTTCATATTTTGCCCACCATCTGGGTACGACCCGAGGGTGTCTTGCCTTACATGTGCATGTATCTACCCCGGTGGGTGATACTATTATTGTGGACCATGCGTATCGGTCCTGTCTTGTTACTATTGGGGGTCTGGAGACCCGGGTTGATTTGTTGCTTTTGAGCATGGTAGACTTCGATGTTATTTTGGGCATGGACTGGTTATCTCTGTGTCATGCTATTTTGGACTGTCATGCAAAGACAGTCACGTTGTCTATGCCAGGTGTTCTGAGAGTCGAGTGGCGTGGTTCGACCGATTATGTATCCAGATGGGTAATCTCCTTCTTAAAGGCCCAGCGGATGGTTGGGAAGGGATGTCTATCATATTTGGCATTTGTGAGGGATGTTGGAGTTGAGACTCCTAGTATTGATTCGGTTCCCGTTGTGAGGGATTTCCCTGATGTGTTTCCAGCAGACCTGCTAGGCATGCTGCCGGACAGGGACGTTGATTTCGGTATTGATTTGGTGCCGGGCACTCAGCCCATCTCTATTCCTCCCTATCGTATGGCACCAGCTGAGTTAAAAGAATTGAAGGAGCAACTTCAGGAACTTTTAGATAAGGGGTTCATTCGCCCGAGTGTGTCACCGTGGGGTGCACCGGTCTTGTTTTTCAATAAGAAAGATGGCTCAATGAGGATGTGTATTGATTACAGGTAGTTGAACAAGGTAACAGTGAAGAACAAGTATCCTCTACCGC
>MU770779.1:25602-46663 GCA_026770625.1 Nicotiana glauca | reverse complement strand
GGGGTTCAAACGGATCATTTTTGGTTGGCTATGTGATCAGTTTTGCTGTCATAAGTGTTGCAGGTTTTAAGGCATCGCGTTCGCATGGTGGTGGACGCGAACGCGTAGAGGAAATTTGAAGCCAAGGATTTTTGTTCATCGCGTTCGCATCAGGGGCTTCGCGATCGCAAAGGGTAAGCAGATCATGCATCGCGATCGCGTGAGAATGGAACGCGTTCGCGTAAGAGGAAGGGCCAGAGCATCGCGTTCGCGGGCCAGGGGTCGCGTTCGCGTAGAGGTAAATTTTGGTCAGATGGAATTTGTTCATCGCGAACGCGGGGGTGTTGACCGCGTTCGCGTAGTGTTAAACCTGGGCGGAACAAAAGGCTTTTTAATAAATTTCAGACGCGAACCCCTTATTATTTCCACCATTTTTGCACCACCTTGAGAGCTCTTTGATAGATTTGGACGGGGATTTCGACGGGAAGTGATTGGAGGTAAGTCTCGTGGCCTAAATACGTCATTTTATCAAAGAATCTTCCATTAATTCTCTGAATTTGGGTATAAATTGAAGAAGTTAAGGCTTGAATTTTGCTATGTAAAATTGGGATTTGGAGGCACATTTGAACTCCGATTTTGATAAATTTTATATGTATGGACTCGTGGCGAGACGAGGATTCCGAAAATATAAGTTTCATAATTTTTTGAGAAGCGGAATCGGGGTTCGGGTTTTGCTAGTTTCGAGATTTTCCTTATATTTCGATTGTTTTCGATTGGGTGTTGTTCCATTTGCCTATTATGATATATTTGTACTAATTTTGGCTAGTTTCGACGCGCGTGGAGGCTGGTTTGAGGAGCAAAGGCGTCGCGGGCTAGAGTTTTCACCGGATTGAGGTAGGTAATACTTGTAAATGATGTCCTGAGGGTTTGTAAACCCCGGACTTGTACATCATAGTGCTGTATTGAGGTGACTTGCATGCCGGATAACGGGCGTGAGGTAGAGCACCATTGAGGATTGTGACTTGGTCCGTCCCGCTTAATAAAACACTACCTAATGGCTTGAAATTGAATTGCCACCCTAATAAAGATATTAATTATCATGAACTGGATTGATTATCATGTTTTGGGCTTCGTGCCGAATATTTGAATCCTTCAGGGATTGGATCACTGCCTTGGAAATACCTGTGCATATTTTCATCTCAGTCTAAGGTTTTAAAATGGTATTTTGCGAACTCAACCATCTTTCTAAGATTTGAAAAAAAAAATTAACTGATGTTTAACTGGTATTTTATCTGAGAATTGCTATGTGANAGCGGGAGTGATATTGATATTGTGCTTGGGCTGTAGGAGCCCCTCCGGAGTCTGAACCCCCACAGTGAGCGTCGGGCGCCCAAATGGAATTGGCTACGCACCGTAACGGTCATGTGCATTGCATTGCATTCATGCATTGGTTTCTGTTGTAGCATGACATTTAGCACTCATACATTATTGGCATACATGTATTATTTGCCTTGTTGAACAGATACCCTGGTAAAATTGTTAAAGGAGTGCTGAGCCCAAGGGGCTGATTTGCGTGCAGACTTGCACTGTTTGATGTTATACCCAGGTATTGAACTGTTAATAATGAAAGAAGAGATGTTAAAAAGAGATTTCAAAATCTACTTAGATATATTATAAAGGAATACCATGAAAGTGTACTGAAATCTAAAATGTGATTCTGTATTCTATGGCACGAGATAGTGCTTTGTGTGATTTTCTTTTTCTCAACATTATTTACTTTTATTACCGCTGAGTTGGAAGTACTCACTCGACTCCCTGCACCATGTGTGCAGATTCAGGTACTTGGAAGCTTAGCTGAGCATGGTGCTGGTCTAGAGCTCCATTTGGGATCGTCGAGGTAGCCGCCTAGCGTCCGCAGGACCCGACATTCCCCTTATTACACTGCTGTTTGTTCTTTCCGCGTACATTCAGACTTGTAGACTTATTTTTAGTGTTGTTCTGTTATTCTGATAGAGGCTCTTGACTCGTGACCCCAGGTCTTTGGGAAGTTATGTTGTTCTGTGAGATTTTCGGGATATTTTTATAACTATCAGCATATTTGGTTTATATCACTGTTAATGACTTAAAATAAATGATTTTGAGCTCTAAGCTCGGGTTGAGAGTATATTTGGTCGGGCTTGCCTAGCCGCTGGGTTGGGCGCCATCACGACCGGGTTTGGGGTCGTGACATGAAGTTGCTCATATTTTCTCACAAAATTAAATTTGATTATCTCTTTTAATTGACTATATTATACATATCACAATTATTAAATTGTGTTCTTAAAGAATAGCCCTTGACAATTGGCGTTGTTGAATCCACCTAAAGTTTTGATAATTTTTGTTGGTTCAGGTAAATAATTCTCCTTATCGATCTCATAAATAATATTTTATATAATCTTCTTGTTATGATGTAATATATTATGTTCTGAAAGTTATGTAGCTTACTTGCAGTTCAACTATGATTTTTCTATTACTCTTCAAAATCTTAGATTGGGATATTCTGTAATATTAATTTACATAAAGTATATGCTAATTTAACTGCTTTAGCTTTATTTGATGTTTATGCTACTATAGAAAAATAATTTGTTTTAATGTCCATAAAAATTAACGCAAAACAGAAATAGAATCATAAAAAGCTTATCAATCCTCAATTTTAATAGTAGGTACATTGTGGTTGGATTAAAATACGTTAGTGCATTAGCTATCCTTATTATTTGTCCAAGTAATTCTTTCAAATCTTCAGTTAAATAAAAATTTTAAAATTGTGAATGTGTTCTATGACTTTAGTGCTCTTTTGATATTAGACCACGTGTTCGCACTTGATTTCAGGTACTCGAATGGAAATTGAAATTGAATTTACAAACGAATGTGTGCTACTTAACATTTTGAGAAGATCCGACTCTCAGTGGATAATAAAAGTCTTACTTATTCAATGTCAACAACAAGAGTTTTTGTCATGACAGAGCAACCGAAGAGATGAAGGGGCACATACACCAAAAATATTGTCTACAAAGAGAAATTAGGTAAGATACAACAACATAATATGTTATTAACTCATATAATATATTATCTGTAATTACAAATGTTATACACATCACGACCTTAACTAATTGTAGTGTTTATGTTTGCAGGTTCAGAAGATATTAACCATATTTAAATTCATCTAGTACATCAATGTAATGACACTCATGTTCTAATTTCAGTTTCACGTTGAATCTATTTTGACGTCAATTACTATTATACATAGTTCATTCACGTGCTATATAATTTTCTTACAAACAAATGCGGCTTACACGTGCAATGCACGTACACCAAAACTAGTAACCTATATAAATTCTCAAAGACAGAATCCCAAATATTACCTATATACGTAAAAATCTCGTTTTTCCTTCTATCGCTTCCAACTCTTTTGGTATATATTTTTCCTTACTTTTGTTTCATTATTTCTTCTACTTTGATTTATAATTCCAATTCTAATTACTTTATCTCCAATTAACTTTGTGATATTGGTTGTTTTCAAGTGTGCACGGTATTATTATTTATCTTTATTCTGCCAACTCTTTCATTCGTTTCTTTATCATCGTTGTTAAATTTTTATCCTTAACTTATGAAAATATTACTTATGATCTAAATTTTTCATGGAGTATACTTAACATTTTTTAAATTATTATTATGATCTAATACTTTTTATTTTTTTTAATATTTTTAACTTGTTCCACTAATTAGACGTGTTTTACTCTTTAGCTACTGTTTAAACTCTATTTACTGTTTAGCCCGTGATTAATAAATTTTTATTCGTCCAAATGAAAATACCCTTGTACTAAACATGGATGATGTATAAATATTAAGGACATGGTGTCCTTAACTTTATGAATGCCGTATAAATATTAAGGACAAAATATCTTATATTTGCACCTTCCATTATTAAACCTTAGGACATCATGTCCTTAACTTATATGTGCACTGTAAATGTTAAGCACATAACATCCTTAACTTTATGTGTACAGTGTAAATGTTAAGGACATAATGTCTTTAACTTGTATTTGCACCTTATGTTGTTAAACTTTAGAACCTATGTCCTTAACTTCATATGTGCAGTGTAAATATTAGGGACATGGTATCCTTAACTGCATGTATGCAGTGTAAATATTGAGGACATAGTGCCCTTAACTGTATGAGTGATGTGTAAATATTAAGGACATAGTATCCTTAACTTCATGAATGTTGTATAAATATTAAGGACAAGTTGTCATATATTTGCACCTTCCGTTGTTAAACTTCAGGACATCATGTCCTTAACTTCATATTTGTAGTGTAAATATTAAAGACATGACGTCCTCGACTTCATGTGTACAGTGTAAATCTTAAGGACACCATGTCCTTAATATTTACACAGAACTCATGAAGAAAGGGTAAAAAGATCTTTTTGTATTAATTTTAATAGAGTAGTGGCTATTTTTTCCCAGCATTAAAAATACTGGACAAAAACTAAATACCATGTTAAAAAGTGTCTATCCCACGCCATTTTTACTCAACATGAGCTCTCTGATTTGTTGAATGTTGGGCTGAATAACCATCAGTTTGGGATCTTTACATAAATAGTCATGATGGAAATGCTGGAGAATCTGTCTATAGAGAGAGGGGGAAATGCACAAATAACCATTTTTAGGGCTATTGTTTAGGGATTAGCCAGTACTTTTTTATCCTGAAATTTCAAACTAAAAATTTAATTTCAGGTCCACGACATTTGTGTCCCAAAAAATTTAATTGCTAAATTAAAATTCAGAATACTTTAGATGTATTCCTAAATATCAGCTCTTTAAAATGGTATCTAGTGTCATTTCTACATAGAGGTATGCATACGGTCAGAATCGAATTTCCCTAATTTTTGTATGGCTAACCGAAATCGGGGTGGCAGACCAAGGATCGGCCTCGCATTATATCGAACCATGGTACAAAGATGGATTGCTAAGCCCATGATTCAATGATCGATCGAGATCAACACTAGCCATGATCGAGACCAAAGCGAGATAGAGATCGAGCGAGATCGAGGGAAGCCTGCTAAACCGAATAACAGAAAGCTGAGATATCTGTGATCGGGCAAGGATCGTGGCGGGAATCTCGGCACGTATCATGTCAAGGTCGGACATCTAGCCAATCATGGGATTTTCTTCTGTCTTTAGAATTGTACCATAAGTAGAATTCCTCTACTAGATAAAGGGGGTTCTAATCATTTTGTAATGGTGATATTCACGCATAACAAAGCAATACATTACATTTTCTCTCTTAAGCCCTATTGTTCAGTTCATACTCTTTGTTAGCATACTCTGTTGGTTCAAGGGCAGTCTAGCTCAAAGGTCATAACCGCTCATTATATTGGTTTGTTTAATTTTACAGTTAATTTCTAACATTAATTTTTTTATTCTCAGCTTGTGCCAAGTAAAATCGCATATTCTTAAAATCACTTAAAAGTTTAATTAGTATCCAATTTTAAGGGTAAACAGTTTGGCGCCCACTGTGGGGCTAAGGATAATAGTGATTGCTTGGTACAAATTTTCCTAACACACACCATTTTACCCTTGTTCTTTGAATTGTCTTTGATTATAAGATTGAAAGATGTTAAACTCTCAGTCAGCACCTCAACACATTGACAATGATCACATCCACCACTGCGAGAATGAGAATATTCACTACAACAAAAAGGGGCTTTTGCTGTCACGACCCAAAATCCACTAAGGGTCGTGGTGGCGCCGGACACCGCTGTTAGGCAAGCCAACCAAGAGTGCATAATTAAATTCCAGTTTTAGTATTTGCAGAAATCGTTGTTTTTATACGTTAAATATTAGATAATAACAATTTTACAAAATGAACATAAAGTCGATAAAAGACTTGATACTGATTAATCCAAGATCCTCCCAGAACCCGGTGTCACAAGTGCATGAGCACCTACAGATGAGGAAAATAAAATACAACATCCGTCCGAAATACAGTGGACAAGAAATAATTACAATATACTGAAAGGGACTATATTAGCCGTGGGTCTCCTCGAGTAATGCAATTCACCTAGTCCCAGAATCATCCGCGCTGCTACACCCAGAAGGCCACTAGGGTTACATATACCTGTGCAATAAAAATGCACAGAAGTGTAGTATGAGTACGTAAACAACTTATACTCAATGAGTATCCCGCCTAATCTCGAAAAAGTAGAGATGAGATGGTCGACTTCAATACTTGCTAGAGGTCTAATAATGATATTCTAAAAGTGTGAGGAAATCATGGATTTTTATAGCAGTTCTAACTCGCAAGGCGGGAAAACAGGTAAACACCTTTAACAAATAATAAAGGATTTTCAATTTTACTTTTCGTTATCTTATCAATTTATATCAAGTCATGAAATGCAATATCCACATTTAAAATTCTCAGGAAAAACAATATATATCATGCGCAAATCATGTCGAGGTCGACAGCCCGCTCCAACAAAAATATAAATTGTGCACTGCCAAGGATCGAAAGGCCCGAACCATATATGCATCTATTTAATCTGCTGAGGCGTTCAGCCCGTTCCATAAATAAACACATACCCTGCTCGCGAATCATACATGCAACACAGGTACACATCAAAACTCATGCGCAAATAGCCAATTAGGAATTTATCCGGGAACATTTATCCAAATTAAAAGCCAATTCTCCTTTATCAAATTTTAAGAAATGGAGTTAAATCCTTTTAGAAATTCACTTATTAATTCAATGTGATTTAAGCAATTCAAGCTATCAATGGGTTCATAAATAATCCAAGTATAATATGCTTTTGGGTCCTAACTACCCGGATAATAGCATAATAGTAGCTATGCATGGACTCTCGTCACCTCGTGCGTACGTAGCCCCCGCAAATAGGAGCACATAATTAATTATTTTACCTATGGGGACAATTCCCTCTTACAAGGTTAGAAAGGAGACTCACCTCGCTCCGAAGATCCAAAACCGGTATTCCACGCCCTTCCGAAGACTCGAATTGATGCACAATGCTCCAAAACTAGACAACAATTATGTAAACCCATTAATATATGCTCAAACACTCATAACAATTCAATTTATATCAATTCCCAACTCCGCTCGAAAAGTCGATAAGCCCGGATTATGAAAATTATTTAAAATAAATATTACCCATAAATCATATGGTCTATATCTAGAAATTCATCCAGTTTCGTCCATGAATCGAGCCTCAAATCAAGGATTTATTATTTTTTTTATCTTTGGGGCTCAAAATCCCAATTTCTACCATCCAAACACGGATAAAAATAGAATACCAAAAGAAATTATCAAGGATAAACATCAAAATAAAGGTTATATATTTACTCCCTTGTTGGTACGAGAACAACACCGTGAAAATCACCTCAAACGGAGCTCTAGAACTCAAGATATACCTAAAATACTAAAATTCTCGATTTAAAACACTGTCCAGGCGATATTCCTTCATTGCCTTCGCGGGAGACCTTCGCGTTCGCGAAGGGTAATTTTTAGCATTGAAAGGTCAACCCAAAAATCCTTTTTCGCGTTCGCGGAACCTCTCTCGTGCTCGCGAAGAACAAATCTTCATACCAGAAACTAGCAATTCTTTCCGACACGAAAATGAGCATAACTCCCTCATACGATGTCCAAATTTGACGATTCTTTTTGCTATGGCTCCGTAATTATGATACGTATCTAATGGTATAATAAAAACTTAATTTGTTGCTCATTTTCTTAATATGGTACCCTTTATGTCCAAAGAAACGATGTTGAAACATCAAATAAGAGCGCGATACAACTCGAAACACACTTGATGCCCCGGGACCCGAACCAATCATACCAACCAGTCCCAAAACATATTACGGACTTGTTCGAGGATTCAAATCATATCAAACAATTCTAAAACCATGAATCGACCTCCAATCTAAGCTTTATGAACTTTAGAATTTCAAACTTCTACTTTTGATGTTTAAACCTATCAAATCACGTCCGATTGACTTCAAATTTTGCACACAAGTCATATTCGACATTACAGACTTACTTCAACTTTCGAAATCGGAATCTGACCCCAATATCAAAAAGTCAAACTCTTGGTCAAACTTCTAAAAAACCTTCAAATTTCTATCTTTAGCCAAATGACTCCAAAATGACCTACGGACCTCCGAATTCACTTCCGATCGCGCTCCCAACTCCAGAATCACCATACGGAGCTATTCCCAGACTCGAAATCCCAAACGGACATCGATAATACTGAAATGCACTTCAAGCCAAACTTAAGAAATTTCTTCCAAAATGCTAACTTCCACAATAGGCGCTAAAACGCTCCCGGGTTATCCAAAACCCAATATGGGCATACGCCCAAGTCCGAAATCATCATACGAACATGCTGGAACCTTCAGATCCTGATTCCGAGGTCGTTTACTCAAAATTTCAATCCTAGTTCATTCTTTCAACTTTAAGCTTTCAAAATAAGAATTCTCTTTCCAAATCAACTCTGGACTTCCCGAAATTCAATTCCGACCACGCTTTTAAGTCATAATACCTGAAATGAAGCTGTTCATGGCCTCAGACTGCTGAACGGAGCGCTAGAACTCAAAACGACTGGTCAGGTCGTTACATTCTCTCCCACTTAAACATACGTTCGTCCTCGAGCGTGCTTAAAACTTCACTGGAGTGGTCTGAAATCGATGTTTAACTTCTCATGTACCTTCCCGTGCTACCACAACTCAGTCGAGCATTTTGGCTCGATTAATTCCGAAGATATTCCCTTTTATTCAACCAAATAAGCCTTAGATCCCAATTCCAACATCCGGAATTCTATGCCCAACCTGTTTCCAACATATGATCGCCATATCAATTACTACACATTGTACCCAAACATGACTGCATACCTTAGCTGAATTAACGCCTTGCATCACTTTACTCACCAGACCCCAATAATATTTTCTGATCAACTTGGTCGAAATCCTACTAATCTGATGCTCCCATTGCACCCCATGACATACACAGGTCTTACTCTAACATTTACAATATCGCCACGACGGAAGAGATGTGCAAAAATTCATAACCAACTGCCGAGCCAACCAACTATTGAGTCCATACTTCTGACAAGAAACATTACCACATTCTGAACCAAATAATGATCTATGCTCCTTAATACATTTCATGTAATCAGATTGTACTGATCCACAATCCCACAATCTCGTTTCACCCAGTATAAACTGCTCGGGCAATAAGCCATCCGGATATGACCAAACGTCTTATATGATGCCACAATGTGCCAATAGGCTGGCAATTAGAATGCGATACAAAAAGGAAAAATAAACTCTAAAAAGAAATTTTAATTACCCCGCTCGCGAATCATACATGCGACACGGGCGCACAACTAATATGAGCTTCCTTCCGAAAATAGGAAACAGAACACCATAAACAGATATGGGGAACTGTACTGAACATCACACTGTTGCGGCGCGCAACCCGATCCAAACAGCATAACCATGGTGGCGTGCCACCCGATCCAGACACATAACCATGGCGGCGTGCCACCCGATCCACACGTAGAACTCACGTAAGGAGATGCACATCGAGCCAAATTTGCTCATTAATGAAATATCAAACTTCGGTCATAAGCACACTAAGTGCATAATACAATCCTTGAGTAGTCATATAGCGCTGTAAGCTACAAAGTTCAAGCACATCTGAGGTGCGATACACAATCTGAATCTCAAGAGCCATTTGCTCATATAAAATCATTTCTACGCGAATCCTCATTACATAAGCAATTTCTCAAGTCGTCTCACCGCTCACCCGGCGCAATGTATCACTACATGAAATATCTGACAACGAAATAGCACCCTGACTACTCCATATGGAGCGCATTACTGAAATGAACACAACTGGCCTGACATAGAGCCCATATTCAAATTTAAATCCATCCACCGACCTCAAGTCGATCCTGATCATATCAAACTAAGCCAATAGCCTTTCAAAGGTCCATACTAATTTCCTTCTTCTCATAACACACAAGAACAACCGCCATAACCGGAGTACTCATCCACAGTTCACAACCTAGTAACTGAGTGCCCTCCAGGCATATATTCTCAATTTAATGACATTATCGCAAACCTTCATACTTGGTTTAAATCTTTAATCATCAAAACTCCTTTCCTGCTCATCCGAGCTCGCGACATCCTTGTCAACACTGAATTGCAACTTTGGTCTTCACTTCAAATTCCATACTACTCACTACACCCAACATACCAATATACGATAGAACATGCTTTTCATTATAACTCCGGAACCACTAATAGGTTAACACTTCATCATATGAAAACTTTTCACTGAACTCACTTCAGGAGGAACATAGTAACACACAGGCGAATTCTCATGACCGTAGAATATGCAAATCTCTGAGTAGTGGTCCAAGCCACCATAACCCTTCCGGGATCTGCTTACACATAACAGGCCATAACAGAAGAATGCTTCTGAATAATATCAATTACGGCGGCCGACAAGCCTCACACGTACCGTCACAAATCACTTGCACAACTTGATCACGCTGAAGGAACCGATCATTGACACCAGTCTGCCAATTTAACTATGGCTAATCAATCAACCTTCTTCCAATTCATCCTTGATTGCCTTGGAGATAATACCACCTCCATCCAAGACATAACCTACTCCATCTACACTTATCCCGAGTGACCTTGAAACACGAGACCATGCTGCCTCAAATCCCATGAACCATTTCATATCTCTCAAATACTACACTGCAAGTTAAAATATCATAGAATATTCTGGGCACCTTCTCATAAGCTGCTAGAAAGCTTGATTCTTAACTGTACTTATAGGCTCGAAATCATTAACTACCACACTTTATCTTTTGAATTTCACTAGGACCGTTGTTGAGAGCCACCCGCTCTGACTTGGCCCCGAGTATAATCAATTCCATAAATCTTCTAGCACATGGATGCCCCATTGGTGAAGCACCTGGCAGAATCACTTCCCTGGGAACCCGCATCTCTGCAAAGCACAATCCTGAATCCTTCCCCAGGTTTGAACATGGGCCAATAAGACCAACGATAGCCCACTTTTAATAATTCCTTTGCTCAAATTACCACTTATGATCTGTTCCCGTAGCTGAAATAGCCCATCGATATGCTAATACCCAGAAACCTCGCAAGTAGATAACCATGCAACCCAATCATAAGCGGTGGGACTCTCCCACTTAGCATGAAGCCATTTTTCACAATCTGGAACTCATCAGAATTCCCTATCTCTTATTGACATAGCCTTATGCAATCAATCACCAAAATTCTCGATATCTTGCTGTAGAAACCCAATTTTTATACCCTGAATCACTAGCAACATTCGCACGACCAACCCCTTCGCTATATAACCAATAGAATTATTCACAAAAGCCTCGCCAACCACGCGACCGCTAACCTACTCACAGGAATAACCCACCTGTAGAATTCACTCACCGACATCTTCCAACGCGGCTGCACGGGGTACAATCACTACGACATCAATAACCCATCCTGAGTCTGAGCTCACTCTCCAGCTGCACAAGTCCATTCACCCCTCGTGGACATCAATTAAATATGCGACACTATTCTTCCAATTCAAAGTTATGTTTTATCCTTCTTCGTTCAAGAAGCTCCGTCCCGTTATATCAAATCTCCTGCCGCATGATAGCCCATACTTCTAATTAACTTTGTAGGCTTCAATCGCCAGCCACTAAAGTCTCAAATCATTCCAAACTCTCCTTAAGGTAGGTGGTAATCCCACTACAAAGCACATATGCGACTCCACCGCTCTCCCACTTTGGCGGAACTCATCCCCTTAATCGATTACTCGGCCTTTGGCCTCTTATACTCGGCCTTCCGAAAACTTGAGCCACCGCCTGACACTTCCCACATGTCCTTCCTCATACTTTGCTGCTCACTTGCTGTCTTAAACAAAATCTATCTTTGTGGCACCTGAACCCACAATTGTTGCTAACTTAAACCTTTCTGAAGTTCATCTTTATCGAACCGTCAACATTAGAAATACTGATTCAATCCTGAACTACAGCATCCTGCGATATCTGACAGTTGTGTCTCCAATTCTATCTCATAATATCTTGCCCCAGAAGCAAATTGTAGAAGGTCATAACACCGACAAACTTAGCACGTTCAATTAGGACAACGACATCCCATCATAGAAGAAAACTCTACAACGCTTGCAAATACCAAGTCTCATTACTTCCACCAGTCCACATCTGACCATCCTTAGTTCGATTGTCTTTCCCCTCCCGGGAATAAAATACTGAATCTCTTTATTATGCACCGAGTAAACCTCCCTTCAAGTCATTCATTGCCTTGACATGTAGGCAATAATCCTACCATCATATCACTACTACGCAACATTCATTCATAAGCATCATGGTAACTTGTGCCTAACCTCAGAGCTCTCAAAAGTACCGCTGCTGAGCCGAAACAACAAAATATCCTTCCACAAGGCGACGATAATAGCTCAAATAACCCCGCAGGGAGAAACACCCGCACCACATTCGTAGTGCTATTAAAATTCTTCAACTCTTGATTTATAACAAGTGCTTTGCGTCGCCTAAGATTGAGTAGGAAGGAGACAAAGGCCTCACATGAATCAAATCGCACGATAAGGAATCAAGAAAGGAAGTACTCCTAACAGTCCTGCAGCCTCCCGAGGACAAGTACAGACGTCTCCGTACCGATCTGCGAGACTCTACTAGACTTGCTCATGACTCGTTAGACCCTAGGGGAACCTAGTGCTCTTATACCAACTATCATGACCCAAAATCCACTAAGGGTCGGGGTGGCGCCGGACACCGCTGTTAGGCAAGCCAACCAAGAATGCATAATTAAATTCTAGTTTTAGTATTTGCAGAAATCATTGTTTTTATACGTTAAATATTAGATAATAACAATTTTACAAAATGAACATAAAGTCGATAAAAGACTTGATACTGATTAATCCAAGATCCTCCCAGAACCCGGTGTCACAAGTGCATGAGCATCTATAGATGAGAAAAATAAAATACAATATCCGTCCGAAATATAATAGACAAGAAATAATTACAATATACTAAAAGGGACTATACTAGCCGTGGGTCGCCTCGAGTAATGCAACTCACCTAGTCCCAGAATCATCCGCGCTGCTACACCCAGAAGGCCACTAGGGTTACATATACCTGTGCAACAAAAATGCTTAGAAGTAAAATATGAGTACGTAAACAACGTGTACTCAATGAGTATCCCGCCTAATATCAAAGAAGTAGAGATGAGATGGTCGACTTCAATACTTTCTAGAGGTCTAATAATGATATTCTAAAAGTGTGAGGAAATCATGGATTTTTATAGCAGTTCTAACTCGCAAGGCGGGAAAATAGGTAAACACCTTTAACAAATAATAAAGGATTTTCAAGTTTACTTTTCGTTATCTTATCAATTTATATCAAGTCATGAAAGGCAATATCCACATTTAAAATTCTCAGGAAAAACAATATATATCATGCGCAAATCATGTCGAGGTCGACGACCCGCTCCAACAAAAATGTAAATTGTGCACTGCCAAGGGTCGAACGGCCCGAACCATATATGCATCTATTTAATCTGCCGAGGCGTTCGGCCCGTTCCATAAATAAACATATACCCTGCTCGCGAATCATACATGCGACGCAGGTACACATCAAAACTCATGCGCAAATAGCCAATTAGGAATTTATCCGGGAACATTTATCCAAATTAAAAGCCAATTCTCCTTTAACAAATTTTAAGAAATAGAGTTAAATACTTTTAGAAATTCACTTACTAATTCAATGTGATTTAAGCAATTCAAGCTATCAATGGGTTCATAATAATCCAAGTATAACATGCTTTTGGGTCCTAACTATCCGGATAATAGCATAATAGTAGCTACGCACGGACTCTCATCACCTCGTGCGTATGTAGCCCCCGCAAATAGGAGCACATAATCAATTATTTCACCTATGGGGACAATTCCCTCTTACAAGGTTAGAAAGGAGACTCACCTCGCTTCGAAGATCCAAAACCGGCATTACACGCCCTTCTGAAGACTCGAATTAATGCACAATGCTCAAAAACTAGCCAACAATTATGTAAACCCATTAATATATGCTCAAACACTCATAACAATTCAATTTATATCAATTCCCAACTCCGCTCGAAAAGTCGATAAAAATGTCCCTCGGGCCTACGTGCTCGGATTCTGAAAATTATTAAAAATAAATATTACCCATAATTCATATGGTCTATATCCAGAAATTCATCCAATTTTGTCCATGAATCGAGCCTCAAATCAAGGATTTACCATTTCTTTTAATCTTTGGGGCTCAAAATCCCAATTTCTACCATCCAAATACGGATAAAAATAGAAACCAATAGAAATTATCAAGGATACACATAAAAATAAAGGTCATATATTTACCCCCTTGTTGAGACGAGAACAACGCCGCGAAAATCACCTCAAACGGAGCTCTAGAACTCAAGATATGCCCAAAATACTAAAATTCTCGATTTAAAACACTGTCCAGGCGATATTCCTTCATCACCTTCGCGGGAGACCTTCGCGTTCGCGAAGGGTAATTTTTCGCATTGAACGGTCAACCCAAAAATCCTTTTTCGCGTTCGCGGAACCTCTCTCGCGCTCGCGAAGAACAAATCTTCATACCAGAAACCAGCAATTCTTTCCTACACGGAAATGAGCATAACTCCCTCATACGATGACCAAATTTGGCGATTCTTTTTGCTATGACTCCGTAATTATGATACATATCTATCGGTATAATAAAAACTTAATTTGTAGCTTATTTTCTTAATATGGTACCCTTTATATCCAAAGAAACGATGTTGAAATATCAAATAAGAGCGCGATACAACCCAAAACACACCTGATGCCCCCGTGACCCGAACCAATCATACCAACTAGTCCCAAAACACATTACGGACTTGCTCGAGGCCTCAAATCATATCAAACAACTCTAAAACCATGAATCAACCTCCAATCTAAGCTTTATGAACTTTAGAATTTCAAACTTCTACTTTCGCTGTTTAAACCTATCAAATCACGTTCGATTGACTTCAAATTTTGCACACAAGTCATATTCGACATTACGGTCTTACTCCAACTTTCGAAATCGGAATCTGACCCCAATATCAAAAAGTTAAACTCTTGGTCAAACTTCTAAAAAACCTTCAAATTTCTATCTTTAGCCAAATGGCTCCAAAATCACCTACGGACCTTCGAATTCACTTCCGATCGTGCTCCCAACTCCAGAATCACCATACAAAATTATTCCCAGACTCGAAATCCCAAACAGACCTCGATAACACTGAAATTCACTTCAAGCCAAACTTAAGAAATTTCTTCCAAAATGCTAACTTCCATAATAGGCGCCAAAACGCTCCCGGGTTATCCAAAACCCAATCCGGGAATACGCCCAAGTCCGAAATCATTATATGAACGTGTTGGAACCTTCAAATCCTGATTCCGAGGTTATTTACTCAAAATTCCAATCCTAGTTCATTCTTTTAACTTTAAGCTTTGGAAATAAGAATTCTCTTTCCAAATCAACTTTGGACTTCCCGAAATTCAATTCCGACCACGCTTACAAGTCATAATACCTGAAATGAAGCTGTTCATGGCCTTAGATTGCTGAACGGAGCGCTGGAACTCAAAATGACCGGTTAGGTCGTTACATTAGCGGCAATAAAAAAGATCATTGGCGGCAATAACAATTGGCGCTATACCATTTACCCGTCATTGATGTTTAGTCGCTGATATTGGGGTCGGCAAAGCCTTTAGCAGCGTTTCTCACAAAAGCTGGTACATGTGTGACTTATTGCCGCTAAATATGATTTGCTTTAACGGCAATTGTTTGTGTCAATTAGGATGGCTGCTAAATCCAATCTATAAACGGCTACTAATGTCTTTTTACGTCCATTTTTATAGCCGCTAAATTCAAAACATGTGTCGCTATAGGTCCATTGCTTTAGTGGTAATTATTTTGTGGCAATTAGAATAGCTATAATATTTTTTCTGAAAATGAATTAGTATGCCCTTTTAGCATCCATTTTAATGGCTAGTAAATTTAATTAAATTGCCGCTAAAAATTATTTTTAACAACAACTATAATGGCTACAATATCCCCCGTGGAAACAACATAATTTTCCTTTTAGCGTCTATTTTTGTAGCCAGTATATTCTGTTAAATTGTCACTAAGTCACAAGCTATAATAACAATAGTTTAGCCACGATTAATAATAGCTACTACATTCATTCAAAAAATTATCTAAATAATAAAACAAAATAATATTGATTCATAAAAACATAATGTATCTCATTAAATCTTAACAAACAAAAGGAAGTACTATTTCAAAATAGCAATATCCCGGTAACTTAAAAAATAAACTTATATTGTTTGAAGCAAATAGCTATTGTCATTATATAACTAATCCTAACAAACAATAGTCTTCAAATAATTTCTGCAATGCTTCATCATTTAGAAATCTTCCACCGGCTAAATTATAGATCATCAAACTATATGACCTGAAATTACAAAATAACTATGTCAATAGAGGAAATATAATAGTCTTCAACTGGGATGTTTATCGAGCAAACATTTCCCCAAGCTAAATTTGTTTTACAGTAGAATGATAGTTCCATTTTTTCTATAGAATAAGACATAACAAATTCAACCGAAACAAATCAAACTTCAATAGTGTAGATAAGAAGTAAATCAGAGGAATTTGCAAGATATCAACCAAATCAGAAAAAGATTTAAGCTTTCAAAATTGTGCAAGATCTCCAGGGCAATAAGGGTAAAAACCACTCCAACTAGTTTCTCATGTATTATCCATAAAGTTACGCCACGATAAAATGACTATGATTTTTGTGACAATCAGTCCTGTCCAGATAAAGGTTCCTGGTCAGTAACGATTTAATCTGTAGATAAAGAAGGTTAAACATTTCGTTTCTTTCTAAGGACATCCCTTCTATATGGTATATTAGTATCAGCATGACAAAAAGTACACTTCACAGATATGAATATTCTCTTCAAAAATAGGATTAATTGTAATTTCTTCAAGATCTCAAGGGCTGTGACAAACCAGGATAGCTTATAAATACCATATAAATTTCAAATTGATGAAATAATAATCAATAGTTCAAACGAACAAAAGCATTGATTCAATTCAAACTTCTTTATTTCTTATAGCAACAAACCAATCCAGGTTGTCTACCCTAATGTTTGAACACTTTCTATGAGCTTGTAAATTGTTTCATGAAGTGGTAAGATTTAGCACGCTGCAAGAATAAAATAGATCCCACCAACCATCATCATATCCAAAACAACCATGCTTAGAGACACCATGAAAGCTATCATTATAGCCAATGGTAGGTTTATTAAGTGTAGCTACATTATCAAAATCCAATTAGTGACACCAGTAAAACCTAAAGGTGAGAATATCACTGTACTTGATGCTCCGACTTCTAATGGGAATCAAGCTCAATCATCTACTGAACAAGCTACTAATTTGAAGGATCCTAAGGCAACATATGGTATAGTTAGTGCATGTACATGATCAACCAGCTGTTGTACCTGCTGAATTGTTTGAAAAAACAGCAGGCTCTAAAACTACACCTTTGAATAGGGTTTCTCAGGTTTGCGATGGGGTAAAGCAAGTCTCTAAAGACCCTACTGTTGATCATGTTTCAGATCAAGGATGTACTCAAGTGTGTCGAGGTAATGAAGCTGTGCAACAAATTAATAAAGGACATGGGCAGATTAACATTGTGACTGATGCAACTGTTGCACGTGCTGAACTAGTTGAAGAACCAACATGCTTTAAATCTATTGTTGTGCATGATAAGAGGCAAGAACTTGAATGTGTTGATGTTTTGGATATTGTAGCTTCTACAGGTGATAAGACAATGCTTGAACAAGTTGAGAGCTGTCCAAATAGTCCATCTGATCGGGCCAATGCTGAGCTTAATCTAGGGTGCGATGTTGCTAGCGAAGAGCAAAATACACTGTTTTCTAATAAAGCAGGTACACAAGAAAGTCTGGTGAACATATGATTGTAAGGATGGATGGGAATCTCTTGCTATGTTTGCACTGATGGGCAGAGAAGAAGAGATCTGCAACAAATAATCAATAGAACTAATGAACGTGCAAGGGTTTGAGGAAGTGGCTAGATCAATATGTCCTGAAAGAGGATCTACTCCCTTTTCTTCTCCTATTTCTGTTACAAACAAACTGCAAGATGTAGTAGTACATGAGGAACCCACACCACTAATGTTAATTCACTGAGTCAACTTGGCGAAATACTATTATGATAGATTTTGCTGCAAACATCGGAACAGAACAACAAGAGGAAAACATGAAGCATCTTTGGACAACAAAATTTACTAACTAGTCCCAACTTAAGTAATTGCAATTGATATATAGTTATCATTAATGTCATATTGTCAAGTGTACAAAAATTAAACTCGGACAATAAAATGACGTGCACGTGTATATCATTAAGGGGATGCACAGTTGTTGTAGTAATAACACTCGACTTTCCATTATCTCACTGCCTATCAGCCCTTAATTTTACCTTTTCTATAGCTGTTGCTTTTTATTCTTCTTCTTTCTGTGTTTCCTTAAGGTACAAGCACTACAATATGACCAAAGGAAAATTAGCTTTAGTTGATACCACATTGGCTAAACAAAACCGAACACACAAGACAAGGTGCTTACTTTTTCCTTCTTCAGTAAATCTACTATCTAAAGAAATACATGATAAGGTGTTCTATATGAGATCATTACTACCTAACAAAGGAATAAAATCCTAAATAGTACAAAAATAAAGAAGGAATGAAATCCTAAATAATACAAAGACAAGTGATCAGGAACCGATACTTTTGATTGGACAAAAGATAATAGAAATTAAGGACAAATGCACACAGTGAATTAAACAAATTGCAACTGACAAAAGCTGATAATACAAGACAACTATAACAAAAGTTAGGATTGGATGGAGTAAAAATCTTCAAACACGCAGTAAACACTCAGTCACGTTGAACAACCAAAGTCACTGTGGCAAAAAGTTCTATTGATCAACTAAAATTTAGAACTCCATAAAGAACTAACAACCTGTAAAATAGTTACAAACCACATATAGACAAACATAAAAGGTTATGAATTTCAGACATCCTAAGTGCCCTAGAAAATAAGTAAACAAGAGCATATCACGTGAACTGGTTGCGTAATAGAGAGAACTGAGGATATACCTTTGCAGTTGCCCAAAACTGAGCAAAATCAGCTACCCGCAGATTGCGGTCATCCACTAAGATGAGTCACAAATACCAGCAACAAATGGGTCAATTGACAAATAAAATTGCATCTGTAGTTAGTAAACTGAAGGCAGTGTAACGCACTGCATCACCACTTTATCTATAATTAAACTATGGTTTAACTTTTAACTAGAAAATTTAGCATGACTCGAGAACCAATGTGCTAGCTATTATCAAGAAATCTATGACACACTGTTTGCCTTTGAGTTTTCTAATCCAACAAAAATGGAGGTTTTCTTTAGAATATGCTACAGTGGATAGCAACAAAGGACATGACAAAACAACTGATAGCAGTGTGCATTCATATCACATGCAAATTTCAATGAATCTCACAGACATATTAAACAAAAGAATTATCATTCAGCTGTAAGATGGAACATTGATGCAAATTATTCCAAATGTCGGGTTTAGATCAACTTCTCAAGAATTAAAACTATTCAGAGCAACAATATAGCTATATTTCTTAACTTTCACTGATTTAAAGTTTTCATTCTTAATACTTTTTTTAGATATGACTTCTCAAGATTTGTTTATTCTTTTCGGATCTACCGTATGTAGAGATTATATTTCATTCTCTTGAGTAAAGAGTTCAACAACCTAAAGAAAATGACTACAAAATCAAAGAAAAATAAATTCTCCAGAAATCAATAATAATCCATAAAGCACCTGATGTAGAAAATTATTTGGAAAAAAAATCTCTAACGGATATTTGCAATTTATCAAAATACATAAAACAAAGAAATTAAACAATTTAAAAACAAATAGAGATAATAACAGACCTTGAGCTCAGAGGCCTCTTGGCTTCTTCAATTTCAGAAAAATATCTTCTTAGAGGATCCTATACTCCGACGAGTGTCTACAAAGAAGAAGAAGCGCGGTACCTATTTTAGCATATGTCAACGGTAATGTTGACATTGTCAAGCTGTTTGGTATGTAGAATCAACCAATTTTTGTAGATCTATTCTACTTTACATTGAGCCACTTTTTCCTTCTTATTCTTGCTGTAATCTTGAATATTGAGTAAAACTTGTCTAAATCGTTGTTACCTTCCTTTGTGATATTTCTCTCTGCAATGAAGAACGTACCTCTAATTTCAGTTAGCTTTTAGTAATCAAAACAGGAAGAACATGAAGTATCAGACTAATCAAGTGAACATGAAATAGAGAGATGAATTTTGGGTGCTAAGGTTTCAGTGGAGATTCATTGTTCGTTCCTATATGTTCTAGATAAAAAAGGAATAAAAGAATGACTAATTAATTATTATGAATATTAAGGTGGTAAATGAAAAATAATTTGGAAGGAGTGTTAAAAAAAAATCCCGCTCTTGGACTTGTTAAGAATTTAGTAAAAGGCATAATATTTGGTAGCCATTATAAGTCAATTGCTGGGAAAAAATATTTATTCTCGGCCAATAATCAATTGCCGGCAACATTGGCCTTTACATAATAAATTAACGGCAAATATGTTATTGCCATTATATAATTGCCGCTAAAAGTCTATTTTGTGGTATTGATTGCGCTAGGAAACGTTGCACCCCCTGCTGGCCTCGATGGAGTTTCAATTCCAGACCCAATCGATGTTAGTTCACATGTAGCCATCAATGAAAATGTGGCCGTCGATCCCGAAATCAACGTTCGGGGGGGGGGGGGGGACCC
>MU770779.1:0-21247 GCA_026770625.1 Nicotiana glauca | reverse complement strand
CTTTCTAAGGAGTGTGTGATTCTGAAAGCTAAGTGCAAAAACCTTGAACTTAGGGCTAGTGAAAGTGATAGTAAAAATGCTGAGTTGAAGAACCAGGTTCATGAAATTGACATCACAGTCCTAGAGCTCAAATCTGAAAATCTAAAATTGAAATTAGGAACCGGTAAAAAGAAATCTGATCACATACAACTCACTTTATAAGAAAATGTAGGAAATATAAAAGATGAGTTGTACAAAAGATATGAGCAGACAAGAGTCCTTAAGGGGGATCTAAACAAGGTTAAGCACGAGCTAGATAGAACCTGTAAATGGAATAGGTCCTCCGATGCACTTTCATGGCTATATGAACACCATAGTAGCAATAAGAGAGGACTTAGCTAGGGACCCCTGCACCTAAGTGGTATCCTAAAAGCAAGTACCTCACACTTCCTGAGAACAAAATTTTCACACACTGTGGTAAAACTGGTCACTGTAAAAGTGAATGTATTGCAAAAGAAAAGTCTAGTCAAAAGAATAAAGAATTCGTTCAAGGGAAAAATAGACTGTCAGGTTGGGCTAAAAAGAATTTAATTCACCCCTTTGTCTATAGAAAGGGACCCAAACTAGTTTGGGTTCCTAAGACTAACCCTTGATTTTCTTTCGCGGGTCCAAGTGAAGGGGAGCAGCCAAATATGGTACATGGATAATGGCTGTTCAAAGCATATCATAGGAAGCAAGAACTGGTTCCTTTCACTTGAAGACCTCAAAAGAGGTAATGTCTCCTTTGAAAATGGGAAGAAAGATGAGATCATTGGGGTTGGAAAGGTAGGTAAGACTGTCTCTCACTCTATTGAGAATGTCTACCTGATAGATGGCCAAAAGTACAATCTAATCAGTGTATCACAATTATGTGATAAAGGCAACTTGGTAGCATTCTCCACTACCAAATATTTTGTGATTAATCTTACCACTGACAAGATTGTTTTGCAGGGAAAAAGAGTAAACAATACATACATTGTAGATTTGTCCACACTTTCAGAAAATGAACTCACTTGCTTAAGTGTGTTAGACAATGATCCCCTCATTTGGCACAAGAGACTTGGACATGTAAGTCTGAGTCAACTCAACAAATTAGTCTCCAAGGATCTGGTGATAGGGCTGCCTAACATCAAGTTCAAGGAAGACACAGTTTTTGATGCTTGTGCAAGGGGGAAGCAGGTATGATCCTCTTTTAAATGCAAGAAAGTGGTAAATACCACCAGAACGATGAAACTGTTCCATATGGATCTCTGTGGTCCAATGAGAACATTAAACAGAGGTGGTAAAAGATATGTGATGGTGCTTGTTGATGATTACTCTAGGTTTACTTGGACATTGTTTTTAACATCTAAAGATGAAGCATTTTACATGTTTACTTCTTTTGTTAGAAAAACTCAGAAACAACTAGGTAATCAACTTGCATCAGTTAGGTCTGATCATAGAACTAAATTTGAAAATGCTAAGTTTGCTGAATTTTTGCATGCTACATCATAAATAGTTGCATGACTAGACCTCTTGTTAAGAAGATTTCCTACGAGTCACTTAAAAGGAGAAAGCTAAATATATCCCATCTTAGGGCATTTATATGCAAGTGCTTTGTGCACAATAATAGCAAAGATTCCCTAGGTAAGTATGATCCCAGAAGTGATGAGGGAGTATTCTTAGGATATTCTTCACATAGTAAAGCTTATAAGATATACAGTAAAAGAACTATGTGTGTAGAAAAATGTATATGTTTTTTAAAACTAACATTCTTTCTGAGAAGCAGGAACAAGATAATGATGAGATTGGGCTGATAAGAAATTCAAATGGTGAAACCATAGTCCAGCCTGAAGAAGCATCACAGGAAGGAACACGTGATGGAACAGGTCCTTCCACCCAGGGCAACATGACAGGGGGAACTAACTAGAGAGGAACTGATCCCCAAACCTCGAGGGAACCTGTCCATGAACCTATTCCTTAGTAACAAAACCAGGAAGAAACATATAAAGAAATTGACACTCCTATTGCAACATCCACGAAATTGGATATAGATAAACCTAGTTCATCCGTTGATAAGAAGTTGTATAGGGGAAAGATTGATTCTCTTTTGTATCTTACTGCTAGCAGACCTTGTGAGCACGTGATTTTTGCCTCGCATGATTTACTCCTATAGGACTCTTAAAATTAGGATTTTTCTTTTAGTTATTTATTTTTTAGGAATTAATTGCATAATTTGTGTTTATTTGCATGTTTAATTTATATAATTCATAAAAATACAAAAATAGTGCATTTGCATTTAGGACCTAATTTTCTACTTTTTAGGATAATTATTTAATTAATAAAAGAAAATACCAAAAATAGCTCTTCTTGCATTTTTACATTTAATTTTCGAATTTGTCATAGTTTACTTTTAAATTAGGACTTAGTTAATTTTTGAAAAACAATTAGTTTAGTTTGGGAATTAAATCAGGTCTTTTTAGTTTAATTTTATATTTAACAAAAATCTAAAAAAATGAAAAAATGAGAAAATGAAAGGAAAATTAAAAGAGGTGGAGTCTTTGATTAAAAATGCCCAAATATTGGGCTGGCCCTAACCAAATTCCCTCCCAGGCCCAAATCAAATTCCCTTGTAGCGGTCCAAATATGGCCCAAACCCGTCACTGCCCGGTCCAATGCCCCCCATAACCAAACGACCCCGTTTTGTATGTGTTTAATCCCAACCGTTGGATCATTGAGATCCAACGGTCCGGAACTGGAAAGTTACTAAATATTTATATGTCCTAACACTCCTACCCCCTACCTACTCACTCATCTCTCATCACCCTCAGAGAATCCGTCGAGCTCCGCCATAAACCAACGTCCGCCGCCCGCCGAAAATCGCCCACGGCCGCGGCCGATGGTCAAATACTACCAAAATCTCACCACTGGTCCGTCTCCTTCCCCTCCTATCCATGCCACCACCCACCTCCCTCAATTCTCACTAAAAAAGCCCCAAATATCCAAACCTAGGGCGCCGCCCTTGATTTCCTCTGTCGTGGACGGCGCCGCCTCATCCAATCTCAACCAAAATTACACCCTAGACCTGCCTTTACCCCCTCTCCCCAAATTTCAAACCAGCCTCCTTCAAATCCAGCCGAAACCTCTCGAATCCTAGATCTAGGGTTCATGTTTAGAATCCAAAGTTGAATTTCGGCCATGCAAGGGTTTCCCAATGTGCCATTGATTCTCAAATGATGTTATTTGTTTGTTCTTGGCAAAGAATAAGCGGATAACATTATTTGGGGATCAAATGTGAAAATCAGTCCAAATGAAGTCCTGAATCAGTGAGTTTTTGTCTTAGTTCTTTTCTTTTTGTTTTGTTTCACCTCCTGTTCTTTTTCTCCGCATACTTGAGCATTTTCTTTTGATTGAAATCATTTTCCCTTTCATGCTTAGTTATTCTTCATGATTAATAGTTGTCTCAATTTTGTTTGCCTCTTGTTGTTTGAGTTAAGTTTTGAATCCCTTAATTTTCCCCCTATACTTCTTCTCACTGATTTTACTTTATTTTTCTGTTCTTATTTGTTTAATTTCACTTGCTTTGTTTGATGGTTGATAAAGGGTTTAATTCTAATTTGAGTAATTAAAATAATTCAGGCTTTAAAATCAGAGGTGATTTTGTTTTTCCCCGAATCTTGGATTTCTTATTCCCTTTGGTTCGTTTTGTCATTTCTGAGTAACTATATTCATCATTGACTTAGTTAAAAGGGGCTGGTTAGTTGGACTTTAGGTTAGTTTAACCTAGGTTAACCATTTAGGGGTAAATAATAGGGTAACTAAGGGATAAACTGGACAATACACCTAGGGAATATTTTGGTAACAGCCTTAGAAGTTTCTAGTAGGGGGTCTGATAGTAAATTTTAGTCTTAGCTTGAGTAGCAAGGCATAAAATGAAGGACTAACTAGATAAAAAGAGAAGTTAAAAAGGACTAAAAGGGTAAAAAATAAAAGCTGAAGTTTGCCCTAGTAACTTGCCTATAAAGGCATTGTTACTTGGGGTTCAATTCAGATTTGGAGAGCTGAAAAATAGAGAAAAAGAATGCGGCTGAATCTCCATAAAAGTTACTATTCCATTGAATTTTCTTGGGTAATCTTGAAGTTTCCAAGTTCTAAATTAAATGTCCAGCTTATCTAAGGTCGAGAATGGCTTAAGTATTCCTGCTATTTTAGTAGCTGAGGTTTTTAGAGGCACCTGGGGGTTATTTTGTGCTTCAACTTGGGTCATTCAAGCTTGGTTTGATGATTGCTGGTGTGTTATTTGCTTCAAACTAATTCTTGGACCACTTGATACCATTTCCTGGGCTTGAAATTGGTCTTAAACTGTTGCTGACTGCTGTTTGTTGATGCTGACTTCTTACCTCATTTTCTTTGTTCTCAATACCAGGTATGCCCTGATCTATTGTCATGAGGATTGCATGCATGAACATGTGTAATGCAAATTGAAGAAGTGTTTAACACCAGTTTCCTGTTATTTGTTCAATATTGAATCTGGTTTTGTTTTAGTTCTTCCTAGTATTGTCCTTTCATATATTTCATTTAGTTTCGAGGTCTGAACTTAAATTTGTAGAGACTGTAAGTGATTTGAGAAACATTTAAACCTTACTTCATGTATTAAGTATGGACTGTAACCTGCAATTATTGGGTATGCTTTTACTAGCCTTGCTTCTGTGGTTTAATAGGTGTTGGAAATAATTCCATGTTTTAATGCATAATTCCTATAAATTAGTCTTGAGGACATTAGACTAAGGGTTATGAGGTCTGTCAAAAGATAAAATCCAATAATCCATGCATTTTCTTAGTTTTAAACATGCATATCAATGTAGTTTGTCTATTTATTTGCAATTAAAAGTGAAGTGAAAAGGTTATGTCTGACCTTATGTCCATGTATAATACTAGTTATGTTTGCATTGCTGCCTGGACTATTTGGGCCACAAAGACTGAGCTTAATGTTGGCCCGTTTGCGTAATAGTAGGCCAGAATATTATCAGCCTATTAAATTAATTAATTTTGCTAAATTGTGAGCTCGTGGGGACTCGATCCTGAGTCCCAACTCCAGTTGGCCTCCGATTTGGGCTTGTTCTAAGGCCCAAACTTTGGACAGCTTTTACGAACAAAGTTAAATGAATTTTCCCTCCTCTTGGTCTAGCTTCGCAGCCCAATATGCTGAAAGCCTTGATTCATTATTGAAGCTAATGGTTTAAATTTGAAATGCAGGCATTGGGCCTTCCAAGTCAAGCGGCAGACTCGAATTAAGGATTTCTTCGATAATAGAGATCATCCTTGTTTGAGTTTGGGCTTGATCTTAGGGCCCAAATTTTCTGGAATACCTTGATGTCAGTTAATTCATAATGTTAATTAATTAAGTTTTTTTTAGAGACAATCTTAATAGATTATCATAGTTTCATCTTTAGGACAATCCTTTAAATATGGAATCGAGGTGCGCCGCGCCAAATAAAATCATAAATTGCGTGGCCCTCTTTAATTATTTCTTTAAAATACTTAGAACTCGGGATGTGCTATTTAGCGAATTTTCATGGCCTCCCACAAAGTTAACAACGCGTTAGTTGCTTTAGGTGCGCCTTTTAATAATATTACATTCTTAAACTCGGGTGCGCATTTCATGTGACCCAAATCCAAATCCTAAAACGTTGAATAAAATGTGTTTCGGATCGCGGGTACATTTCATGTGACGTGATCCGAAAAAACATTTTAAACGGCGTTCAATCTTCCTTAAAAAAATCAATTAAAGGCGGTAAATAATTTTAAAAATTGCATTATAGGTTGAAACATGTATTAAAATAAGGTAATAGGCTAATTATGACAGTTTAAGCGACCGTTCTAGAACAACAAAATTCGGGGGTGCCTAATACCTTCCCCGGGGTTAACAGAATTTATGGTTCGCAGACTTCACTTGGAAAGTTGAAAACTTCCTCGATTTGGGATTCAAGATAAACCAGTGACTTGGGACACCAGAAACCAAACCTATCCCAAGTGACGAATCTGATCATTAAATAATCCCATTTCGAATAATGTCAATTAAAGTGGAAAAACTTCCTTATACACTATCCTTCGGTGTAGGTGTGTAAAAAGGAGGTGTGACAGCTCTGGCAACTTTACTGGGGACACGAACCCAGAATTTCGGTTTAGGGTTCAAGAATTCAAGCTTAGAATAACTGTTATATTTGGCTTTATCTGATTTTCCTACATGTTTCATACTAAATGTGCTAAATATTTTACCGCTTTGATATTTGGTGAATTGTATATATAAACTGCTACGAAACCCTTCCTCTCTCTGAGTCTTCTACATTATGGAGAAGGGTGCACTTCGTGTGACTTCTCTTCTGTTTAGAGTCTTTTCCCATTTAGAACGAGGTTCGGACAAGTTGCTAAGCTGGCGGAGCTTCTGTATCCCCGGTACGCTGCCCCCCTTGGCTCGAGTTGTCCGCTCGGGTAAGCCAGGTCTAGAATAATAAACCCAAGTTTTAAACCTAGTATAACAAAGCCTCATGTCGGATCCCTAGTAGGAACGTTTGTTTGCATCATGTGTATTTGACTTAGGGGACTCAACACAGGGGTTGGGTCCGTCTAGGACAGGTGACCTGAAATGAAAAGACCATCCTGATGCATCCTACTTGCTACTTGTGCATTTATTTGCTTTGGATTTGCATGTTGACTGGCTTGTAAATAATGGGAGAGAGTTGAAAAGAAAATAGCAATTCCAGGGTTAAGTGAGGGTAGTTACTTGTTTTTGAAAAATCAATATCCAAATAGTACTGAAACTCTGTCGGATTTTTGAGAAAAAAAATTGTTGTTTTCAAAAAATACTTGATTTTGTCAAATTTGCCCGAACTACGCCAGTTTGATTCCCACCGGATGTGGGAGTACATAGGCAAACCTCATCGGGTCCAACTTCCCTTTTTGCAAAAAATATCCCAAAATCAAAAATATTTTAATTTTGTCATAAATAAGTCAGGTGATGCCATTATTGTCTAAAATAAGCCGAATGTCGCCAAAAGGACGCCGGAAGGCTGTTTTTGCAAGAACAGCCACCTCGTGTCATTTTCAACGGTTAGCGGGCACAACCTTAAAATCTTCTTTCCCGAAGTGCTAAAAGGTCGTATCTACAACGCCGGGTTTTGTTTTTCTTAAATGAATTTTTTGAAAAATGGTCACTTTTTCTTTTAGGTCAAAATGAGTCATTAAATCACCTTAATAAATGTGCAGGATTAACACAAATAAAATTGAACCCTTCACAGTCCTTAATAAGATCCCCTTGAAGCTCCACATATGGTGGAATGACCTAGGAAAGGGCAGTAGAGAAACAGTGGTAAAGGTTCTGGGAGGCCTCGTTGGATTATTGAACGTCAAGCCAAGGCTGGATGTCATTGAAGCATTAATACCTTTCTGGGACCCGACTCGCAATGTGTTCCGTTTCTCAGACTTTGAGCTCACACCTACATTGGAGGAAGTTGCGGGTTATGCGGGCCTTAATGGAAATCTTTGAAGCCGATATCCGTTGGCACCAAGACCGGTATCTCCCCACAGGTTGCTAGACTTGCTGAGTATTAGTCGGGATGTTCAGGACGGAAATCTATCGGAAGGGTATTGCACACTACATTTCTTATACCATCGATATGGAAACCCCCGAGGTTTTGAAGAGCCAAACACTGGTCTAACCTATGCCGGAGACAAAGACAAATGGGAGGCAAGGCGAGGTTTAGCTTTCATGGTAGCCTTCTTGGGAGTTATGGTCTGTCCTCGAAAAGATGGGAACATAGATATAGGTCTTGTGGGAATGATCGATGTTGCAATCAAGAAAGCCAACAACACTGTGGTCCCTCTGATCATATCTGAAATCTATCGAGCCTTGACTATTGTCACACCTCCTTTTTCCGCTACTGCACCCCGCGAAGGGTGTAGTAAAGAGAGTTTTTCCAATTAAAGGACAATCGAAACAGGATTTATTATTAAGAGTTGGAATCGCCACTTGAGAGATTTATGGTGTCCCAAGTCACCGGTTTAAATCCCGAATCGAGGAAAAATTGATTCCATATTACAGTCTACGAATCAGAAATCCGGATAAGGAATTCTATTAATCTGGGAGAAGGTGTTAGGCATTCCCGAGTTCCGTGGTTCTAGCACGGTCGCTTAACTATTATATCCGACTTAATTATCTGATTTTAGTACATGCTCAAACCTATGTGCATTTTTACCTTTTAACCGCTTTTGATTATTATTATTTTATAAGAATTGCAACGTTGTGAAAATACATCTCGAACCACGTCACATCAATGTACCCGCGGTTATTAACATATTTCGACTCCGTTGAGATTTGGATTTGGTTCACATAAATGTGCACCCGAGTTTAAGAAGGTAAAAATTATTAAAATACGCACTTAAAGAGTCTAGCGCGCTATTGTTTTGGGGAAGGCCGTGCCATTCTCTAATCGGCTCAGCCCGAAGTCTAATTATTTTTAATATATACATTTATGAGGGCCCCGCAAATTTGTATTTTTTATTTCGCGAAGCTCGTCTCAAATTTTATTAAAGGCCCATCCTAAAGTGACTATGATTTTCTACTCAACCTCTTATCTCTAATGATAAAAGAAATATCCTAATTGATGAATGAGATTGATTATATTACTTAAACTATAAATTGCCATCTTAAATCTGGCCTTAAATCAATGAGCTAAATAATTTGGCCTATGAACAAGTAGCTGGGCTTTGATTCCAACCCAAACTGGATAAGGTCTGACAAGCGATATCGAATCCTCGGGGCCATTGAACAACCGGATAATCCTACTAGAAAAATGGGCCGTCTATTTGAGTGCCAAGGCCCAAAATCACATGGGTAAACCACCGTATGAATCAATTAAATTAGGTCTAATGTGGGTCTGTGAATATTGCTATAAACAGCCCAACGGCTTGTAACGGGAAGAAGCAATACTTGTTTACTGGTTTTATCGAGTTTTCAGGTGCTAATAAAATGCAGCACAAATAAAAATAGCATTGATTTTATTAACATCCTACATGATGGTCACTTTAAATCGGTTTCAGCTATCAACTAGTTTAACACTCAAACAACCTATGCCTTTCGAAATGAGCTATCGCAATTAAAGGTGAAATTGTTTCCTGTTTCAAATGACCTTCTTACTCCTATAAACAAACAACATAGAAGCGAGATATAACTTGATTCAGAACCAATGACTGATTTTCCGCCTGAGTTATTATTTAGTTTGGCAGGTTTACCCATAATGTATGGATCGAATTGACTAACAAATACTAAACTTCACCTTTAACCATCCAACTGATTACCAAACACAAGATTCCTAAGCTAATTAGCATTCTATTACCAAAGTATAACCAGAATAGTTCATAACGATCTACTGCAGTCCCAATTATATAGTCCAATCCTAGTATAATAGCCTATAAGATGCCAGAGAGTGAACTGATAAACTTGCAGTCAGTTATACATTCAGTAACCCAACACATGCTTAGGAGTTTTATTTGACATCAAATTAAAGCAAACAAAGAGGAAATTCAACAGGCTGGGTTTGCCAGCATTTCATTTCACTTCAACTGGTATGAGAGACTCAAATGTGTACCTGGAATTGAAGGAAGAAGAAGAGAGGAAGGTCAGCACAGCAGTACAACACAACAATGACAGCAGTATACCAACAACCAACCCAGTAAATATAACCACAACAGCAATGGAACAGTAGCAGATGAACCACACCAGTTGAAAACCAACCGCAAATACCCAACACCCAAATGAACTCAAAGATACACTAGAGTTGCTTAAAATCAGTTTTAGTGTATTTGAATCAGGAAAATGAAATCAATGAAGCAAGAGAAAGGCTTCAAGGAGACAGTGGGGTTTTTTGCTCTCGAATTTTCAAATCTTAATTCTTAGAGTCCAGAAAAAGATCTCCCAAAAAAATAGATATGAATGCCTCCCTTTATCCCCAAAAAAAGCTGACCTGCCAGCTCCTTTCAACCCTTATTAAAACCATTCTTTACCCATCATATTCCCTGAACCCCACTAAAGTATATTTTATTCATTGTTAATCTCATTATTATGGGCTCATTATAATATTCAATACTTCCCATACTATTCCAATTCACATTCCACTATCATTATTAAACAACTAGTGGTTTAATGCTTAATTAGATACCCTCTGGCAGACCACTAATTTCAAACCCTTTTCCCATTTTTCAATTTCCAAATTACCCCTGAGATCCCACTGTTCTTACTGTCCTATCCCTAACCCCCTGAAAGACCCTGTGATTTCTACCTTAACCAGCTATAACCAATCCTTAATATCAATCACAGAATTAAATTTATTACAACCAGCACTGAAACAGTGGAAGCAACTAACTATCCAAATGAACTGAAATCATTAGAAATATTAAAACTACATTCAGTACCAATTTCAACTTTCATTCAGAGTGGACGAAACAGTATCCAAATTCGAATTAATACCAAAAATGCATCAGTCTTATGCAAAAAATACAGGATTATTAACAGTGCCAAAGGCCTAAGGATCAAAATATAACATATTCGACATCAAACCATTTGACGAAATACAAATAAAAATGGACTAAACGACGATAACTTAATTAATCAATTGCATAATTGACACACATAAACAGCCAACAATCAGAATTAAACAGATAGACAGATGATTTCAGTGGTATTTTGACAAAAACAGGGGCTAAAAGGAAACTAATTAATCGACGAAACTTATCGAATCAATCACAGACCTATTATATACTAAACACGAACAGAAACAATTTTGACCAAATAAAAGGTCTATTGGAGTAGAAGAACAGTAATGAATGGAAATTGAACTACCACTAAACTAACTTTAAAAAAATACAACAAAAATAGAAACAAAAAGGAAAGGAAGAATACCTCAGAAAAATCGGAAACCAGACAGACTTGGCTCGAACGGACGTGGATTTTTTGAGGTCGAGCGGACCTTAATCGAGTGTTCTCAACTGAGAACACTTCGACTAAGGTCCACTGGACACCCAAATTCACTTAATTTGGACAGATTTCCACCTTTGATTTTTCAGGGTTCTTGTGGGTTCGATTTGAGGTTCGAACGGTTTTGGTTTGATTCGAACCAAACCAACAGGGGTTTGGTGACGAGGGGGTTTCAGGGAGATGTCTGGTATGAGTTTGGGGCTGGTTGGGGTAGTTTCAAGTTTTGCTCGAATCTTCGATCGAAGATTCGAGAAGCTACGGGCCGATTCGAGCAAAACGGGTAAGGGATTTGGATTGAGGGTGGTCTAATGGCTTTAGGGTGTTAATTTGGTGGCCGTTGGACCTCCGGCCGCCGGGTTTAAGGCAGAGGTAAGCAGGGGCGGTGCTAGGGTTTGGTGGGGGGTGTTTGATTCAGTTTCTGAGAGAGACGAGTGGAGGGGGGTGTTTTGGATTGGGGGGCGGGGTAAGGGATTGAGCTTATATAGTTAGGGGGCGCTTTGATCCTGGCCGTTGGATCAATCATGATCAACGGCCTGGATCACTTTAACTATGAGAAATGACGTCGTTTGACCTAAGTCGGGGGTCGGTTTGAAACGGGTAACGGGAACGGGTTGGATACGGGTTACAGGGGGGCGATCTCGATCGTTGGATAGGTGAGATCCAACGGCCCAGATTGGGTGTGACAAAAACGACGTCGTTTAGACGTCTATGAGGCCTGATTAGTTGGACCGGGTTAGGCGCAAAATTTGGGCCTGGTTTTGGTTAAAATGACACGGCCCAGTCCGACCTTCCTCTCATTTTTCCATTTCCTTAATTTCTAATTAATAAAACCATCAATCCTAGATTAAATCATAAACTCAAAATTAACTTAAAATACTAATTAACTCTTAATAATAATTACCACACAAAATTAAACACCAACTAAAATAAAATCACATAATTTGGACATTAAATGCTAAAAATGCAAAGTACGTATTTTTTGTGATTGTTCCATTTTTGTAAAACAAACTGAATTACTCCTAAATGTAGAACTGAATCCTAGATGCAAATGTGACATATTTTGTGTTTTATATTAATTTAAACAAATAAACATGCACGGACAAATGCGGACAATAAGAGAAAAATAACACAAAATCCACAAAAATCACACACAACCCAAAACTATTTTATTTTGAATTTTTGGGAGTAATTCTCATATAGGGCAAAAATCACGTGCTTACAGCTGCCCCTCTTTGTCCGAAAACACGAAGAGTTTTCGTGCAAAGATAAAGCGAGCGATTTTTTGCCCGTTTGAGTACTCCGTGTGAAGCATTTTTTGAAATATTTAACCGAACCTTTGCTTCAAAAGGTCTCATACATATCCCCGGCTATAAGAGAATCAGGTTAATGTAGTTCGGGAAGTTTTGGTAGCTGGGACTACCATGAAGCTGTGATCTTACTGTTACCGTCGTTGCTGTTGCTGCTACTGCTTACTGACCTCCTTATTACACCAGGCTAAAACTAAAAATAAGAAGCTAGACTAAACTAGTCTATGAATTACAAAACCTTATCTAAATTTTCAGGCTCGTTCTTGTCGCCTTGTTTTCCTGTTGGCTTGCTTCCTCTGATGTTTCTTTATTTCTGTCTTGACATTGTCGGCCTTTCTTGACTGCCGAACTTGAACTTATGCTGGGGATCTTGCTGTAATCCTCCGCTTTACTGATTTCAACTTGAGATATATTCCTCTGTTACACGGGCGGGTTCCCGAATGTAGCAACTTAAAAGTAACACCTCCGTTCTACGGGCGGGCTCCCGAATGCAACAACTTAAAAGTAACATCTCCGTTCTACGGGCGGGCTCCCGAATGCAACCTTCAAACTTGAAAAGTAACACCTCCGTTCTACGGGCGGGCTCCCGACTGCACCAACTTAAAAAGTAACACCTCCGTTCTACGGGCGGGCTCCCGAATGCAACCTTCAAACTTGAAAAGTAACACCTCCGTTCTACAGGCGGGCTCCCGACTTCAACAACAATTTTAAGATAACGCAGCCTCCATTCTCCAGGCGGGCTCCTGACTTCTTCAGCAATTTTAAAATATGATTCGGCCTCCATTCTCCAAGCGAGCTCCTGACTTCTTCGGCTTAAAATTCAACCTCCATTCTACAGGCGGGCTCCCGACTTCAACCTTCAAAAAACAGTAACAACCTCCATTCTACAGGCGGGCTCCTGACTTCATCAACTTAAAATATAATGCAGCCTCCATTCTCCAGGCGGGCTCCTGACTTCAACTGCAACTTTAAAATATAACAACCTTCATTCTACAGGCGGGCTCCTGACTTCATCAACTCAAAATATAACAACCTCCATTCTACAGGCGGGCTCCTGACTTCTTCGATTTTAAAATATAACAACCTCCATTCTACAGGCGGGCTCCTGACTTCAACAACTTAAAATATAACAACCTCCATTCTACAGGCGGGCTCCTGACTTCACCAACTCAAAATATAACAACCTCCATTCTACAGGCGGGCTCCTGACTTCATCAACTCAAAATATAACAACCTCCATTCTACAGGCGGGCTCCTGACTTCAACAACTCAAAATATAACAACCTCCATTCTACAGGCGGGCTCCTGACTTCAACAACTCAAAATATAACAACCTCCATTCTACAGGCGGGCTCCTGACTTCAACAACTCAAAATATAACAACCTCCATTCTACAGGCGGGCTCCTGACTTCAACAACTCAAAATATAACAACCTCCATTCTACAGGCGGGCTCCTGACTTCAACAACTCAAAATATAACAACCTCCATTCTACAGGCGGGCTCCTGACTTCAACAACTCAAAATATAACAACCTCCATTCTACAGGCGGGCTCCTGACTTCAACAACTCAAAATATAACAACCTCCATTCTACAGGCGGGCTCCTGACTTCAACAACTCAAAATATAACAACCTCCATTCTACAGGCGGGCTCCTGACTTCAACAACTCAAAATATAACAACCTCCATTCTACAGGCGGGCTCCTGACTTCAACAACTCAAAATATAACAACCTCCATTCTACAGGCGGGCTCCTGACTTCAACAACTCAAAATATAACAACCTCCATTCTACAGGCGGGCTCCTGACTTCAATAACTTAAAATATAACAACCTCCATTCTACAGGCGGGCTCCTGACTTATTCAATTTTAAACTAACACCTCCATTCTACAGGCGGGCTCCTGACTTCTTCAACTTAAAATATAATGCAGCCTCCATTCTCCAGGCGGGCTCCTGACTTCAACTGCAACTTTAAAATATAACAACCTCCATTCTACAGGCGGGCTCCTGACTTCATCAACTCAAAATATAACAACCTCTATTCTACAGGCGGGCTCCTGACTTCTTCAATTTTAAACTAAAACCTCCATTCTACAGGCGGGCTCCTGACTTCTTCATCTTAAAATATAATGCAGCCTCCATTCTCCAGGCGGGCTCCTGACTTCAGCTGCAACTTTAAAATATAACAACCTCCATTCTACAGGCGGGCTCCTGACTTCATCAACTCAAAATATAACAACCTCCATTCTACAGGCGGGCTCCTGACTTCTTCGATTTTGAAATATAACAACCTCCATTCTATAGGCGGGCTCCTGACTTCAATAACTTAAAATATAACAACCTCCATTCTACAGGCAGGCTCCTGACTTCTTCAATTTTAAACTAACACCTCCATTCTATAGGCGGGCTCCTGACTTCTTCAACTTAAAATATAATGCAACCTCCATTCTCCAGGCGGGCTCCTGACTTCAACTGCTTCCCTCAAACTGGTGTTTCATTTCTCTGAAACTTACTGGAGATGACATTGGACTTATGCTTGTTCTGAACCCACGTTTCATCCTTTTGTCGTGTCTGCTGGGGACACAACTTCCTTCATTAAAACTTGTTGTTTTCCTTCTTTCAGCACTGCTGGGGATAACCCTGGTTCAAAGACAACTGTCTTTAAAACTCGGATTACCTTGCTTCTCTAAAGATCGCTTTCTCTAAAACTTGTATTGCCTTCTTCCGTAAACTATTGGGGATTCCATTTCCTTCAAAACTTGTGTTATCTTCCATCTTCCCCAAATGGATATTTGATTTCAAGAAAATTTTTGCAATGAGAGAAAATTTTCTGCCCCAGTTTGATAATCTTCTTTGTGGCCATGTCTTTTCGCCATCAATAACATTTCCTTTCCCTGCCTCAAATCAAAGAAAAATTTGTCAGTTTAAAATGTGACAAGTGGTCATGCCACTCCTGCTGGGGATAGTTTTTCCCTTTCTCTTTTCCTTGCTCTGCGTTCCCAAAACTTGTTGGGGGAATATTGTTATTTGCTGGGTATGATATCATTCTTGCCGCGGATGATTTTTCCCATTTTCCTTCCCCGCTCTGTGTTGTCCGACCCTCTTGGTCGATGATCTGCCAGGGATGCTCCTTCTTCCCCATGATCCTTATCCACAAATTTCTCAACTATGGTTTTTCTGTTTTTCTCCATGTTTTCCCTTATATTTGGTCTGTCCTGCTTGCATTTTGCTTTGCACCATTTGGCAATTGGTAGTAAGCTCCAAAAAATCTTTCTCAAAAACAAACTGCTGGAGAAAAAGTAATGACTTCAAAAAGATAGAAAAGATCTTTCTGAACAAATGCTGGGAAAAAGAAAAGAAAAAAAAAAGAAAAAGGACTTATCTGAACGGTATAACCGATCCCAACGATCATGTCATGCATTCTGGATTAATCAACCCAGCCTATTTGTATCAATCAATCTTTCTAACGTCCTCATTTTGCTGGGGATGAACAGGTACCCAATCTTTGCCGAATGGGGATTTTTTCCGCCACTCCTATCTTTTCGCCTCATAGTGCCCTTTGAGGGGTTTTCACTAGCAAGACTCTCTCATTTCTTTCAGCTCCCGTCGCCTCATGGTGCCCGTGAAGGTTTTCACCATAAGACTCTCTCATTTTGTTTCTCTCAGCTTTCGTCGCCTTATGGTGCCTGTGAAAGTTTTCACCGATAAGACTCTCTCATTTTATTTTCTTTCTCCGCTGGGGATTGGAGTGTTACCGATAAGATTCTATCCACAGGGGACTCTTTTGGATATCAATTCCTTCAGCTCATAACCCTCATTCAGTCGGGGATCAGTGTGTTGCTCTCGGCTTTCATTTGCCTGGCTTGGCACCTCTCGGATACCGATCGGGAAGTCTTTTTTGGACATCAACATGGTTTTTTTTTTGTGCGGAGATGAAAGAAAAGGATATAAAAAATTCGAAATAAATTTGATGGGTAGAACATTACAACTCTTGGAATCAAACTTTTCCCAAATTTTTTTTAAAACATAACTTCTGCCCCAGTTTTCTTGCTTGGGGGTTTTTTTGATTTTTATTACACTTTGACCTAGCCATGAGGTGCCTACGTATTCTCTTTGAGGAATCAGGTCGAACGTAGTTCACTGGCTCCTTTGTATTTCTTGTGACTTTCCTTTTTGTTTTTGTTATTATTATTTTTTCTTTTTCTTTCTTTCTTTTATTCCTTTTTTTTTGTTAGTGATTCCAAGAGAGGGGTATAAAAGAATAAATAAGGCTCAAAGGGGAAGCAAAGGTTAAAGTGTTTGGATGGAAGAAAGAATTGCCTCCGTCATTTCATTCTCCGATAAATGCCAAGTACAAGCAAACAGACAAACATCAATTACAATCAACGAAATTACACATAATATCTCTTGACTGCATCAGAATTGATAGCCATGATGATGCATCTCCCCTAGACATCTTTCAAACATAAAAGCACCATTGGATAACACCCTGGTCACAATAAACGGCCCTTGCCAATTCGGGGCGAACTTGCCCTTTGCTTCGGCCTGATGTGGCAAGATTGTTTTCAGCACCTGCTGTCCCACTTCAAATCTCCTGAGACGCACCTTTTTGTTATATGCTTTTGCCATTCTCTTTTGATACCATTGACCATGACATACTGCTGCCAATCTCTTTTCATCAATTAAGCTCAACTGCTCCTATCGGGCTTTGACCCATTCATTATCATCAATCCCGACCTCAGCGACTATCCGAAGGGATAGAATTTCAACCTCTGCTGGTATCACTGCTTCAGTTCCGTATACCAGCGAATAAGGAGTTGAACTACTGAAGTACGAACAGTAGTGCGATAACCCAACAATGCAAATGGTAGCTTTTCATGCCATTGCCTGGATCCTTCTACCATTTTTCTCAATATCTTCTTTATGTTCTTGTTGGCTGCCTCAACCGCGCCATTTGCCTTGGGACGATACGGGGTGGAATTACGGTGTGTAATCTTGAACTGTTGACAGACTTCTTTCATCAAACTACTGTTAAGATTAGCACCATTGTCCGTGATAATCACCTTTGGGATCCCAAATCTACAGATGATATGGGAATGAATGAAATCCATCATTGCCTTCTTGGTTACCGACTTCAAAGTCTTAGCCTCAACCCACTTAGTGAAATAATCGATGGTTACCAGAATGAACCTATGACCGTTGGAAGCTGCCAGCTCAATAGGTCCAATGACATCCATGCCCTATGCAACAAATGGCCATGGCGCTGACATTGCATGCAATTCTGTTGGCGGAGAATGAATCAGATCTCCGTGTATCTGACACTGATGGCATTTCCGCACGAAACTGATACAATCACGCTCCATGGTGAGCCAATAATACCCTGCTCGAAGAATCTTTTTCGCCAATACATATCCGCTCATATGTGGCCCACAAACTCCAGCATGTATCTCAGTCATAATTGTCGTGGCTTGACCCGCATCTATACACCTCAGCAATCCCAAATCTGACGTTCTTTTGTATAACACTCCTCCACTGAGGAAAAATCCATTGGCCAATCGCCGAATGGCTCTTTTTTGATCTCCGGTGGCCTGCTCCGGGTATGTCCCCATCCTGAGGTATTCTTTGACATCATAGAACCATGGTTCGCCATCCATTTCTTCCTCTACCATATTGCAATAGGCATGCTAATCACGAACCTGAATATGCAACGGGTCAACATGAATTTTGTCTGGATGGTGCAACATCGATGCTAAAGTAGCCAAAGCATCGACAGCCTTATTGTGAACTTTTGGGATGTGTCTGAACTCCACTGATCGAAACCGCTTGCTCAGATCGTGCAAACATTGTCGATATGGTATAAGCTTTAAATCCCGTGTTTCCCATTCACCTTGAATCTGATGCACCAAGAGGTCCGAGTCTCCCGAGACCAAGACGTCCTGGACATCCATATCGGCGGCTAAACGTAGGCCCAAAATGCACGCCTCATACTCAGCATGTTGTTGGTACAATAGAAATGCAACTGAGCCGTAACAGGATAATGATGTCTTGTTTCAGAAATGAGTACCGCTCCGATTCCAACCCCCTTTGCATTTGCAGCTCCATCAAAGAAAAGCTTCCACCCTGGTTCCTTGGCCAATTCCAACTCATCTATATGCATCACTTCTTCGTCAGGAAAATACGTCCTCAATGGCTCGTATTCTTCATCAACAGGATTCTCAGCCAAATGATCGGCCAATGCTTGGGCTTTCATGGCCGTCCTCGTCACATAGACGATGTCAAAATCCGTGAGTAATATTTGCCATTTCGCCAACCTCCCTGTGGGCATAGGCTTTTGGAAAATATACTTCAATGGATCCAAGCGCGAAATGAGATAAGTAGTATAGGATAACAGATAATGCTTCAGTTTCTGTGCCACCCAAGTTAGGGCGCAACATGTTTTCTCAAGCTGAGTGTACTTAACCTCATAGGCTGTAAACTTCTTGCTGAGATAATAGATGGCTCGCTCCTTCCTTCCTGTAATGTCGTATTGCCCCAGTATGCAACCAAACAAATTTTCTAGGACCGTTAGGTAGAGAATCAACGGTTTTCCTGGCTCGGGTGGAACCAACACCGGTGGGTTTGATAGATACCCTTTGATTTGGTCAAATGCTTCTTGACATTCGGCCGTCCATTCTACCGCAACATCTTTCTTCAGTAGTCGAAAAATGGGTTCACAAGTTGTCGTGAGTTGAGCGATGAACCTGCTGATATAATTTAACCTTCCTAACAGACTCATCACTTCTGTTTTGTTCTTCGGCGGTGGCAATTCTTGGATGGATTTGATCTTTGATGGGTCCAACTCAATGCCTCGCCGAATGACGATGAATCCCAACAGCTTCCCAGACGGAACACCGAATGCGCATTGGTTGGGTTGAGCTTAATATCATACTTTCGAAGTCTTTGGAAGAACTTCCTTAGGTCTGCTACGTGGTCTTCCTGACGCTTGGATTTTATGATCACATCATCCACGTACACCTCAATCTCTTTGTGTATCATGTCATGAAACACAGTAGTCATTGCTCTCATGTACATCGCCCCAGCATTCTTCAAACCAAATGGCATCACCCGGTAGCAATAAGTTCCCCATGGCGTGATAAAAGCCATCTTTTCTGCATCTTCTTCATCCATCAGGATCTGATGATACCCAACATAGCAATCCACAAATGACCCGATCTCTCGTCCAACACAATTATCGATCAAAATATGAATGTTGGGTAATGGGAAGTTATCTTTTGGGTTCGCCCTGTTCAGATTGCAGTAATCGACACATACTCTGATCTTCCCATCTTTCTTCGGTACTGGCAACACGTTAGCTAACCAATCGGGATATCGGGTGACGCGAATAACCTTTGCCTGCTGCTGCTTGGTTACTTCTTCTTTAATCTTCATACTCATGTCCGTCTTGAACTTCCTCAATTTCTGCTTGACGGGAGGGCACGCCGGGTCAGTAGGCAATTTGTGAACCACTAGATCGGTGCTTAAGCCCGGCATGTCATCATATGACCACGCAAAAATGTCTTTGAACTCGATGAGTGCTTTGATTAGTTCCTCCCTGATGTTCGGCTTAATGTGGATACTGATTTTGGTTTCCCTAATATTGTCGGCATCCCCTAAATTGACAGCTTCAGTGTCATTCAAATTGGGCTTAGGTTTCTCTTCGAACTGGCCTAATTCTTTGCTTATCTCTTCAAAGGCTTCATTTTCATCATATTCCGATTCATCATCATAATCGACCTCTTGTACAATTAATTCAAAATCAGACTAATTTTTTAGACTAGGTTGAAGATCCGTTGTGCATGCCATGTCATTAGAACCAGTAAAGAGAACTGTTCAGAAAGAAAAAGAAAGGACAAAATTAAAACAAAAATAAGAAGGGAAAACTTTCATTTTATTAAAATGCGGGATAACAGAGTTTCACACTTTTGCTGAAAACAAAACAAGAATTGGATTACAACTCTGGGATAATCCAGAAAACAAGAAAGAAAAATCCAGAGCCTACTACCAAGACTCCCTCCAAGTAGGAAGAGGAGTAGCCATCCAATTGTTGATACTAGCCCTAGGCCCCACAAACTGTATATCTGCCTTACTGGAACCTTCTCCAGCTTCTATCACGTTAACGTCGGCGAACAGCCTTTCAAAACTCTTATCCAAATCCCCATCTGACCCAATCAGTGGTCCGAGAACTTTGGGGACTGGCAACCTTCTGATACCTGCTTTGACAAAAGATCTGGAGAGACGCGGAACTGACTTGGGAAGAACCCAGCCTCTCTTCTTCAACTTTCGAGCCCGTCTTACGTCTGCTGCTGTAGGCTTGTATCCCAACCCAAAAGTGTCCAGATTCTTGGGCAAAGAAACTGACCGGACAATACCCTGCAGATTGACCCCCAAACCTTTTCCTGGTACAAACCCGCTGTTTAACATTTCCGAGGCTATCATGAAAGTGGCCGCTGCGATTCTGGGCAGAGGAAGGTTCTCGCCTTCAGAAATTTTGTCAACTGAGACTGCATCAAAAATCTGGTAAACCCAGGGACCTTTGTCATCGCCATCTTCTATAAATGGTACAATGGCATTACCCACAGTGCTTGTACCGTTATCCCCATGCACCAATATCTCTTACCTGTCCCACTCAAATTTCACCATCTGGTGCAATGTGGACGGCACTGCTTTGGCGGCATGAATCCAGGGTCGCCCCAATAGCAGATTGTATGATACTGCCACGTCTACCACTTGGAATTCCATGGTGAATTCCACTGGACCAATGGTCAATTCTAGTATGATATTCCCCACCGTGTCGATACCACCCCCATCAAAACCTCGGACGCAGACGTTGTTCCTGTGAATTCGGTCATGATCAACCTTTAGCTTGTTCA
>MU770778.1:0-31971 GCA_026770625.1 Nicotiana glauca | reverse complement strand
CCCCCCACAAACTTTTTATAGATATACGTTTTTCCTATTTTCAACTATAAATACCCTCTCATTTTTTTATTTTTCTTATAAAATCAATATCAATCTATCACATTTTCTCTCTAGTTTTCTTCTATACTTGCTACTATTTCTTACTTTATTCCAAAAAATAGTAAAAAAATATTGAGGTTGTTACAATTTGTGAAAATATTATAAAGTTGGTGAATTGAAGTGTCACGACCCAGATTTTCCACCCTCAGGAGTCGTGATGGTGCCTACTCGTAGAAGCTAGGCAAGCCACGAAGTTTAGAAATATTTAAACTCTTTCATTTTAATTCTTTTTAACAACTTGCATTAACAGGTGATGAAGATATAAATAATAGCGGAAGGTGAAATTTAGCGAAAGTCTTAGGTTAATATAATATCAAAATAAATACGAAAAGCCAACATATGTCTCTACCCAAAAACCGATGTCACAACATTCACGGACTGTCTATGATTACTATATACAAATGTCTCAAAGAAAGAAACTCAGCCTGTCTCGGATACAAATGATAACAGAACATAATAGTAGATAGAAGAGACACCGGGCCTGCGGACGCCGGGCAGGACTACCTTGGGATCTCTATGAACTGAAGGCTGGCTCCCGAGCTATTGCTGTTGTCCTAGTGCTGCCTCGATATCTGCACAGAGTGCAGATTGTAGCATCAGTACAACCGACCCCATGTACTGGTAAGTGCCTGGCCTAACCCCGACAAGGTAGTGATGAGGCTAGGATCAGACTCCAGAATAACCTGTGCAATTTTATATATATATACATATATATAAAAACTAGAACAAACAATTAAAGCTGGGAAGGGGAAACATGTTTCGAGGAATAACAGATAAACAAAATCTTAAGAGAATTATAAGGAAAACTAAAATTCAGCTTCTAAGAAGGATAAGGAAAACCAAGGCAGATTTCATTTTCGGTTCACATTTCGTTGCAGGCATGCAACCCGATCCCATTTCTCATATCCTGTGGTAGGCGTACCATGCATTCCCATTTCATAGTATCTTGTGGTAGGCGTACCACTCGCTCCCATTTCATTATATCTTGTGGTAGGCGTACCACCCGCTCCCATTTCATTATATCTTATGGTAGGGATACTACCCAATCCCATTTTATTATAGCTCGTGGTAGGTGTACCACCCGATCCCATTTATAAACCAGCACAAAATCACAAGGAATCCCGGCAAGGGAACAAAAGTAATATAATAACTTCCCAGCAAGGGAACAACAATACCAAAACAAACATCCCGGCAAGGGAAAATTAGTTATAACCAATCCTAACTTAATTCTTACTCGGCTTAAATAGCACCGAAACTTAATCATAAATAAAATCCACGAGAATAAACCAAATCTTTGCTCAATATCGAGAATCATCAGTTAAAGCATCCATAGAAACATTTAAGAACACAATATCTGTCAATATAAGACTCACGGTCATGCTCAACACCAACGTATAGATACTCGTCACTATGCCTATACGTCGTACTCAATAAAAAGCAATTAGAAAATAGGAAACAACTCCTAATCCCTCAAGCCAAGGTTAGACAGGACACTTCCCTCAAACTTCCACGATCGACTCAATCTTCAAATACTGCCTTTCTTTTCGAATTCGGCTCCAAATCAATTGTATCTATACATAATCGACTTCATAACGTCAATAAATGCTAAACAATTCAATTCCAATGCCAATTTATAGCTATCTAATCATTCTTCCCAAAAACCCAAAAATTGACCCCGGGCCTGCCTGATCGAAACACGAAGTTCGAACCAAAATCCGCTCCCCCATTCGCCAATGAGCCAAAATATATGATTAGTTTCAGAATTCGACCCCAAAACGAGGTCTAAATCGTAATTAATCAAAAATCCCTAATTATACCCAAATCCCTAATTTTCTACCCTTAATCACATGTTTTAGACCTAAAAATTTAGTAAGTGTTGATAAAAATAGAAGAAAACAAGTTAAAGATTACTTACCCAAGATATTTTGGTGAGGAAATGCTTCAAAAATTGCCTAAGAGCTTTGGAGAAGAAGAGGTTTATGAAATTTTTGTAAACTCCCGTAAGTTTTCTGTTTTGGGTCTTTTAAAATAACTGGGCGAAATTACCCTTCGCGTTTGCGATAGGCTCATCATGTCCGCGATGGGTCAAGCCTGAAGATCTTCGCGTTCTCCGGCTCGCATTCACGGAGCTTTAACCCCTCGATCCCTCGCGGACTAGTAGCCGCGTTCGCGATGAACAATTTGGTGACCCCTCTCCAGAACCTTACGTGTTAGCGAAGGGTCTTCCCCCTCCGCTTCGCGTTCGCATCTCGAGCTTCGCATTCGTAAAGAAGAAATTGGGCATCTAGGATACTTGCCTTACGCGTTCGCGAGTGGTCCACGCGAATGCGAAGGACAAAATCCCTGGGCACTGAACATCAGAAAACCTGCAACTTTTCTTAAGTCAAAAATGTATCCGAAACACACCCGAGCCCTCGGGGCTCCTAACCAAACATACACACTAACTCAATGACATCATATGAACTTATCCATGCGATCAAATAGCCAAAATAATCTCAATAACTACGAATTAAATCTCACATCAAAGAATTTTTCTCAAACTTCATATAACATCAACTTTAGCAATTTAGGTCTGAATCACGTCAAACGACATCCGTTTTCACCAAATTTTGTAAAAATGTCTTAAATCATATATAAGACCTGTACCAGGTGCCAGAACCAATATACGGGCCCCATACCACCATGTTCTAATCAAATTTCATTTCAAATTTCCTTAAATAATTTCAGAAAACAATTTCCTTTAAAAATTCATTTATCGGGCTTCGGACCTCGGAATTTGATTCCGGGCGTACGCCCAAGTCTAGTATTTTCCTACAGATCCTCCGAGACCGTCAAATCATGGGTCCTGGTCCATTTACCTAAAATATTGACCGAAGTTAAATTAATTCATTTATTAGCCAAATTTTATCATTTTCCACAGATTTTTATATTTATGCTTTCTGGCTACACGCCCAGGCTGCGCATGCAAATCAAGATGACTCTAAATGAGGTTTTCAAAGCCTTGGAAACACAAAAATTTAATTTAAAAGCAAGTGATGACCTTTTGGTTCATCACATTCTCCACCTCTAAAACAATCGTTCGTCCTCGAACAGACATAAGAAAGAAGTACCTGAGTCGGGAAAAAGATGGGGATAACGGCTCCACATATCAAGCTCGGACACCCAGGTTGATGCCTCAGCAGGCTGACCTATCCACTGAACACAAACAGAGGGGAAATTCTTCGACCTCAACTGACGAACCTGCCGGTCTAGAATAGCTACCGGCTCCTCCTCATAAGACAAGTCCTTGTCCAACTGGACAGTGCTGAAATCTAACACGTGGGATGGATCGCCGTGGTACTTCCGAAGCATGGACACATGAAACACTGGATGCACGACTGATAAGCTTGGTGGAAATACAAGCCTATAATCCATCTCTCCCACTCGATCAAGAATCTCAAACGGGCCAATGTACCTAGGGCTAAGCTTGTCCTTCTTCCCAAATGTCATCACGCCCTTCATAGGCGACACTCAAAGCAATACCCGTTCACCGACCATGAAAGCCGAATCTCGAACCTTGCGGTCATCATAACTCTTTTGCCTAGACTGAGCTGAACGAAGCCTACCCTGAATGATCTTGACCTTGTCCAAGGCATCTTGAACCAGATCCGTACCCAACAACCGAGCCTCCCCCGGCTTATACCATCCAACCGGAGACCGACATCGCCTACCATATAAGGCCTCATAAGGGGCCATCTGAATACTCTACTAGTAACTGTTGTTGTAGGCGAACTCCGCTAAAGGCAAAAACTGATCTCACGAGCCTCCAAAGTCAATAACACAAGCTCAAAGCATATCCTCCAAAATCTGAATAGTCCGCTCGGACTGCACGTCTGTCTAGGGATGAAATGCTATGCTCAACTCAACCCGTGTGCCCAACTCTCGCTAAACTGCTCTCCAGAAACGCGAGGTAAACTACGTACCTCGGTCTGAAATAATAGATACGGGCACACCATGAAGGCGAACAATCTCCCGGATATAGATCTCAACTAACCTCTCAGAAGAATAAGAGACTGCCACGAGAATGAAATGTGCTGACTTGGTCAGCCTATCAACAATGACCCATACTGCATCGAACTTCTTCAAAGTCTGTGGGAGTCTAGTAACGAAGTCCATAGTAATCCACTCCCACATCCACTCGGGAAGCTCAATCCTCTGAAATGAACCATCGGGCCTCTGATGCTCGTACTTGACCTGCTGACAATTCAAACACCGAGCCACATATGCAACGATATCCTTCTTCATTCCCCGCCACCAATAATGCTGCCGCAAATCCTGATACATCTTTGCGGCGCCCGGATAAATAGATTACCGGGAGTTATGGGCCTCTTCTAAAATCAACTCTCAGAGCCCATCCACATTAGGCACACAAACTCGACCCTGCAATCTCAAAACTCCATCATCATCTAAGGTAACCTGCTTGGCACCTCCGCACTGCACCGCATCTCTAAGGACACATAAACGGGGATCATCATACTGCCGATCACGGATACGCTCTAATAATGAAGAACGGGCGCAAGCTAACACACGACTGGGCTCAGAATTATCCAACCTCACGAACTGATTGGCCAAAGCCTGAACATCCAAAGCAAGCGGTCTCTCAACGATCAGAATATAAGCAAGATTGACCATACTGGTTGACTTCCTACTCAAAGCATCGTCCACCATATTGGCCTTTCTTGAATGATATAAAATGGTGATATCATAATCTTTCAACAAATCCAACCACCTCCTCTGCCTTAAATTCAACTCCTTTTGCTTGAACAAATACTGAAGACTCTTATGATCCGTGAATACCTCACATGCCACGCCATACAGATAATGTCTCCAAATCTTCAATGCATGAACTATGGCTGCCAACTCCAAATCATAAACCGGATAGTTCTTCTCATGAATCTTTAACTGCCGCGATGCATAGGCAATGACCTTGCCATCCTGCATCAACACTGCTCTAAGCCTTACACGAGATGTATCACAATAAACTGTATACGGCCCTAAACCTGTAGGCAAAAACAACACCGGTGCCATAGTCAGAGCTGTCTTGAGCTTCTGAAAGCTCGCCTCACACTCATCCGACCATATGAACTGGGCACCCTTATGGGTCAACATGGTCATCGGGGCTGCTATAGATGAAAACCCCTCCACGAACTGACGATAGTAGCCTGCAAATCCCAAGAAACTCTGAATCTCTGTAGCTGATGCTGGTCTAGGCTAGTTCTTGACTACCTCAATCTTCTTCGGATCAACCTGAATACTCGTTGCTGATACAACATGACCCAGAAATGCAACTGAGCTCAACCAGAACTCACACTTCGAGAAGTTAGCATATAACTGACTATCCCTCAGAGTCTGAAGAACCACTCTAAGGTGCTGCCCGTGCTCCTTCTGGCTGCGGGAATATATCAATATATCATCAATGAAGACTATCACGAACGAGTCTAAATAAGGCCTGAACACTCAGTTCATCAAATCCATAAAAGCTGCTGGGGCATTTGTCAACCCGAATGACATCACCAAGAACTCATAATGCCCATACCGAGTGCGAAAAGCTATCTTAGGGACATCGGATGCACTAATCCTCAACTGATGGTAGCCAGATCTCAATTCGATCTTTGAAAAGACCTCGGCACGCTAAAGCTGATCAAACAAATCATCAATCCTCAACATCGGATACTTATTCTTGATTGTAACCTTGTTCAATTGTCGATAATTAATACATATTCTCGTTGATCCATCCTTCTTCTTAACAAACAACACCGGCACACCCCAAGGCAAAACACTGGGTCTAATGAAACCCTTCTCAAGACTGCTCCTTTAACTCTTTCAACTCAGGCGGGGCCATGTGATACAGCAGAATAGAAATGGGCTGAGTGCCCGGAACCAGATCAATGCAAAAGTCAATATTCCTGTCGGGTGGCATACCCGACAGGTCTGAAGGAAACACCTCAAGAAACTCCCGAACAACGGGCACATAATCAATAGGAGGGACCTCAACACTAGAATCGCGAACATAAGCCAATTAGGCCAAACACCCTTTCTCGACCACACGCCGAGCCTTCACATAAGAAATAACACTATGGGTAGAATGACCAGGAGTCCATCTCTATTCTAAATGAGGCAAATCTGGCAAGGCTAAGGTCACAGTCTTGGCATGACAGTCCTAGATAGCGTGGTAAGGTGATAACCAGTCCATCCCTAATATAACATCAAAATCGACCATGTCTAGAAGTAATAAATCTACACGAGTCTCAAGGTCTCCAATCACCACAATACAAGAACGATGGACTTGATCCACCATAATAGAATTACCCACCGGTGTAGACACATAAATAGGATCACCAAAGAATCACTAAGCATGACAAGATACGATGCAAAATAAGATGACACATAAGAGTAGGTAGACCATGGATCAAATAAAACTGAAGCATCTCTGCCACAAACCAGAACAGTACCTGTAATAATTACATCTGAAGCCACAGCCTCGGGCCTAGGTGGAAGAGCAAAACATCGGGGCTGGGCCCCACTACTCTAGACTACGTCTCTAGATTGGCCTGTTGCTGGCTGGCCTCCACCTTTAGCGGTCTAAGATCCACCTCTAGCACCTCTACCTCTACCTCTAGCACCTCTACCCCCACCTCTAGCTGGCTGGGCGGCCTGTGGAACACCTGGTGCCTGAACCATAGCACGGGAACCCTGATGCAGAGAACTGCTCGAAGCTCGAGGGAAATACCTAGCAATGTGTCTCATGTCGCCACAAGTGAAACAAGACCTCGACTGCTAGGGCTGATGACCCTGGAAACTATGAATCAGTGGTGCACTGATAGGAGTCAGTGGTGCACTGTAGGACTGTTGATCAGAATACTGCATTTGAGGACCACGACCACCTAAAGTGCCATGAGAAACCTGAAGTGCTGACTGAAAAGGCCTAGGAGGATGGCCTATACCCTATGAATCTCTACCTCTATACGAGGTACCACTGAATCTGCCTGAATGACGAGGTCTCTTGTCTGCCCCATGACCACCCCCTGTGATAGTACCATCTCAACTCTTCGGGCCACATTGGCCGCCTCCTGGAAGGATATCTCACTCCCAGTCTCTCTAGCCATCTGTAAACAAATCGGCTGAATGAGTCCATCAATAAACCATCCCACTCTCTCCCTCTTAGTGGGAAGTATGATAAGAGCATGGTGAGCCAAATCAATGAATCTGGTCTCATACTGGGGGGCAGTCATAGATCCCTACTGGAGGCACTCGAACTGCCTCTGATAGGCCTCTCGCTGTGTAATCGGGAGAAACTTCTCCAGAAATAGCTGTGTGAACTGCTCCCACCCAGATCAAGGTTGGCGATCCTACTAGTCTAAACAATAATCCCTCCACCAAGTCTTGGCGGATCCAGATAAGCAAAATGTGGCAAAATCGACCCCTTTGGTTTCAACTATCCCCATGTTCAAAAGAACCTCGTGACAGCTGTCCAGATAATCCTGGGGATCCTCAGTAGATGCATCCCTGAATGTAGTCGTGAAGAGCTTGGTGAACCTGTCCAATCTCCACAAAGCATCGGCAGACATAGCTGCACCATAACTGGTCTAAGCTACCACACCCGGCTGAACTGCCCCAACTGGCTGAGCCACTGGAGTCTGGAACTGGGGAGCTACCTACTCCGGAGTGCGAGTAGCAGGAGTCTGGGCTCCTTCTCCAGCCTGAGAGATGGCTGGTGCTGCAGGAAGTAAACCTGCCCTGGTGACACTCTCCAAAAGGACCACTAGACGGACCAGAGCATCCTGAAGAATTGGGGTACCAATATACCCCTCTGGGACCTGAGCTGGGCCCACCGTAACTGTTGTAGCCGGAACCTCGTCATCAAAGTCAACCCGAGGCTCCGCTATGGGGCTGTTGCCCTGGGTTAAGCTTTGCCCCTACCTCAGTCTCTCCCTCTGCCCCTCATGGTAGCTGCTGCTGGGGGGCTCGGGCTACTGATCGGTAGATGAGGAAGCGCGTGTTCTAGCCATCTGCGAAAGAACAGAGTAGAAATTCAATTAGCATTGAGAAACCAAACCGCACGACACGAAAGAACAAATGTGAAGTTTTCCTAACTCTGTAGCCTCTGGGGATAAATATAGACATCTCTGTACCGATCCCTCAGACTCTACTAAGCTTGTCCGTGAATTGTGAGACCTATGTGACCTAGTGCTCTGATACCAACTTGTCACGACCCGCATTTCCCACCCTCGGGATTCGTGATGGCACCTACTCGTAGAAGCTAGGTAAGCCACGAAGTTTAGAAATCTTTAAACTCTTTCATTTTAATTCTTTTTAACAACTTGCATTAACAGGTGATGAACAAATAAATATTAGCGGAAGATGAAATTTAGCGGAAGTCTTAGGTTAATATAATACCAAAATAAATATGAAAAGCCAACATATGTCTCTACCCAGAAACCGTTGTCACAGCATTCACGGACTGTCTATGATTACTACATACAAATGTCTGAAAGAAAGAAACTCAGTCTGTCTCGGAAACAAATGATAACGAAATGTAATAGTAGATAGAAAGACGTCGGGCCTGCGGGCACCTGCAAAACTACCTCGGCATCTCTGTGGATTGAAGGCTGGATCCCGAGCTACTGCTGCTGTCCTAGTGCTGCCTCGGTATCTGCATAGAGTGCAGAGTGTAGCATCAGCACAACCGACCCCATGTGCTGGTAAGTGCCTGGCCAAACCCCGGCGAGGTAGTGGCGAGGCTAGGACCAGACTCCAAAATAAACTGTGCAGTTATATATATATATATATATATATATATATATATATATATATACAGCGGAAAGATAAAATAGAACAAACAATTAAAGCTGGGAAGGGGAAACATGTTTCGGGGAATAACAGATAAACAAAATCTCAAGAGAATTATAAGGAAAACCAAAATTCAACTTCTAACAAGGATAAGGAAAACAAAAGGCGGATTTCACTTTCGGTCACATTTCGTTGTAGGCGTACAACCCGATCCCATTTCTCATATCCTGTGGTAGGCGTACCACCCGTTCCCATTTCATAGTATCTTGTGATAGGTGCTCCCATTTCATCATATCTTGTGGTAGGCATACCACCCGCTCCCATTTCATTATATCTTGTGGTAGGCATACCAGCCGATCCCATTTCATTATAGATTGTGGTAGGCGTACCACCCGATCCCATTTACAAACCAACACAAAATCATAAGGTATCCCGGCAAGGGAACAAAAGCAATATAATAACTTCCCTGCAAGAGAACAACAGTACAAAAACAAACATCCCGGCAAGGGGAAATCAGTTATAACCAATCCTAACTCAATTCTTACTCAGATCAAATAGCACCGATACTTAATCATAAATAAAATCCTCGAGAATAAACCAAATCTTTGCTCAATATCGAGAATCATCAGTTAAAACATCCATAGCAACATTTAAGAACACAATATCTATCAATATAAGACTCACGGTCATGCTCGACACCAACGTATAGATACTCGTCACCATGCCTATACGTTGTACTCAACAAGAAGCAATTAGCAAATAGGACACGACTCCTAATCCCTCAAGCTAAGGTTAGACTGGCACTTACCTCAAACTTCCACAACCGACTCAATCCTCAAATACCGCCTTTCCTTTCGAATTCGGCTCCAAATTAGTTGTATCTATACATAATCGACTTCATAACATCAATAAACGCTAAACAATTCAATTCCAATGCCAATTTATAGCTTTTCAATCATTCTTCCCAAAAATCCAAATATCAACCCCGGGCCCGCTTGGTCAAAACATGAAGTTCGAACCAAAATCCGCTCCCCCATTCATCCACGAGCCCAAATATATGATTACTTCCAGAATTCGACCCCAAAACGAGGTCTAAATCGCAATTAATCAAAAAGACCTAATTCTACCCAAATCCCTAATTTTCTACTCTTAGTCACATGTTTTAGGCCTAGAAATCAAGTGAGTGTTAATAAAAATGGAAGAAAACAAGTTAAACATTACTTACCCAAGAGATTTTGGTGAGGAAATTCTTCAAAAATCGCCTAAGAGCTTTGGAGAAGAAGAGGTTTATGAAATTTTTGTAAAATCCCGTAAGTATTCTGTTTTGGGTCTTTTAAAATAACTGGGCAAAATTACCCTTCGAGTTCGCGACAAGCTCATCGCGTTCGCGATGAGTAAGGCCTGAAGACCTTCACGTTCGCGATATCGGGCTCGCGTTCGTGGAGCTTTAACCGCTCAAGCCCTCGCGTTCGTGGACCAGTGGCTGCGTTCGCGATGAAAAATTTGGTGACCCCTCCCCAGAACCTTACGCGTTCGCGAGTGCAACGACGCATTCGCGAGTGCAACGACGCGTTCACGAAGGGTCTTCCCCTTCCGCTTTGCGTTTGCTTTTCGAGCTTCGCGTTCGCGAAGAAGAAATTGGGCAGCTGGGATACTTGCCTTATGCATTCGTGCGTTGCCCACACGAACGCGGAGGACAAAATCCCTGGGCACTGAACAACAGAAAACTTGCATCTTTTCTTAAGTCAAAAATCTCCCGAACACATCTGAAACACACTCGAGCGCTCTGAGCTCCTAACCAAACATACACACTAACTCAATGACATCATACGAACTTATCCGTGCGATCAAATCGCCAAAATAATCTCAATAACAATGAATTAAACCTCAACATCAAAGAATTTTTCTCAAACTTCATAAAACATCAACTTTAGCAATTTAGGTCCGAATCATGTCAAACGACATCCGTTTTTCACCGAATTTTGCAGAAATATCTTAAATCATATATAAGACATGTGCCGAGTGCCGGAACCAAAATACGGGCTTGATAACACCATGTTCTAATCAAATATCATTTCAAATTTCCTTAAATAATTTCAAAAAATAATTTCCTTTAAAAATTCATTTCTCGGGCTTGGGACCTCGGAATTCGATTTCGGGTGTACGCCCAAGTCTCTTATTTTCTTATGGACCCTCCGAGACCGTCAAATTACGGGTTTGGGTCCGTTTATCCAAAACGATGACTGAAGTCAAATTAATTCATTTATTAGCCAAATTTTATCATTTTTTACAGCTTTTTATATTTAAGTTTTCCGGCTACGCGCCCGGACTGCGCACACAAATTGAGGTGACTCTAAATGAGGTTTTCAAAGCTTCGAAAATACAGAATTTAATTTAAAAGAAAGTGATAACCTTTTAAGTCATCACATGAAGTCTTCAACGATAATTAATTTTCAATAAGTTGTTCGTCAATTCGGTAAACTCGTTCCAACTCTTAAGTCTTAATATTATAGTTTTGTTTGATTTAGTTATTTGCTATTACTTGATTAATTAAGATGTCTTCCTTAAGAAATATTTTTGGTAAAAATAAGAATGAGGGAAAATCCATGATTAATGAATCTAATGGTACTGTTGTTCCTCCTCCCCTGTCCCCGGCTACCCAAACCAAATCCTATATCCGTCCTATACATGCTATTCTTGATACTGATAATAGTTTATTACAATTTATCGAGAGTCAATTTTGACATAATATTGCACCCGATGAACATTTAGACCATGAATTAATGAACGCTATCTATTCTAATAATTATAACACTATTAATGAAAATGATGATGAGAAAATTGATCTTGATGAAACTCAATCGGATGATGATACATTCACTAGTCTTGCTCCCGATGTTAACCCAACTAGTGATAATGTTGCTAATCCAAATGATGACCTATCTCATACTCTTGTTACTACCCTTACGTTTTCTGGACAACCTACCAAACGGTAGGAAACGTCTCATGTTTGGTCATTTTTTACTCAACTAGTTCCACAACATAAGGCTAATGTAAAACTTGTTGTATGGAGTTAGCTTTTAAATATTTTGGATCGGAGGGGGTGGGGGGAAGGGAACTTTGATTAGACACATAAAAAAATACACCCTAAATATAGAGTCAGATAGAACGTCTAAAAGATTTGATCGAGGGGAAAAGTATACCTAGTCCTAGTCAGGCTGACCCCAGTACCGGTTCAAATCAATTTCAACCCACTATTATTGGTGGTATTTTTTATTATGATATAAAAAGAGATCGGGAAGAATTGACAAAAATGGTAACTATTATGTGCCTATCCTATAGTTTTCCTTCGACCCTTCGTTTGTGCATCATATAAGAAAAAAATTTGATACTACATATAAAGGTTTTACTCGCACAACTATAAAGAGCGATATTTATAAATATAAGAATGAATATGAACAATGTTTGAACTATTTGTTTACTCATATAAATTGTTGTATTGTAATTACAACTAATATCGGTAGAAGTGACAATGATTGCGATTACCTTACTGTTCCAGTCATTGGATGAGGAATGGATAATGCAAAAGCGCATAATTTCTTACAGAATAATTGTTTCATGTCACACGGGGAGTTTATTGCTAGCACAGTTACAAATATTTACAGATATTTTTGCATTAGTGATAAAATAATATTGGTTTCAATGGATAATGCAACTAATAAAAAAATGCTATAGACTTGCTTACCACTATGCTAAATCCTGCATTTAGTAATATTTTTTATGTTAGATGTATTTGTCATATTTACCATTCAATTGTGGTTGGTGGTATGAGAATTTTAAATTTTAATTAAAAAATTAGGTCACAATAATAAACTTACAAGGTATTGCCTTAGATATTTTTTAATATCTTTTTGTTCTAATTTCCATTTAATATTTTTTCGTAAAAGGGTCTGATATATCCCTGTACTATGGTAAATTATTTTAAATTATCCCCCGTTATACTATTGGGTCAGAAAAGTCCCTACCATTCAACTATCCTAATAAATATGCCCTTAGTTTGATGGAGGTGCCACATGGCATCCATCCTTGCCTCTTTTTAAATCTGGGCACATAAGAGACGACCCGCTCCATGAAACCCACCAACCCATAACCCATTTATAAACCAAATAATACCCTAACCCAAATTTATAATACTACTTTATCTTCTTTAACCTCACCTCTCATATCTTTAATCATGTATTTAGGGTTATTTTGGACCTTACTCTTAAAATACTGAGTTAATGTGGCATAATCAACTCTAGCATTCTTAAAGGCATCATCACATGTGTGTATATCCTTCCAAGTTTTAATCGTGAACCCACTAGTTTTCCCATCTTAAGAAATTAGAGACCCAAAGGGACACCCTTATTGACAACCATACCTGGTTCTTACTTTTTCACATTTAATCAACTTCAACGCCTTTTTGTTAGCTAAATCATAGAAATTTACAGCCTTCTTGCCTTCATTCATGTCCTTAAATGACATACCTAGCTTCAACTCCTTATAGTTTTCCAACCTATCATCTACAACCCTCCTCCTTTCATTGCTAATACCCTCTATTTTATCAGAATCATACTCCCCACCATCTGAAGGTTCATATTCACCACCAGAACCAAGACTATGTTCACAATCTGTACCAACCTCAACATCTACATGATATGTTTCTGTATGGTCTATGATATGTGGAACAGAAACAGTGGACTCACTCTCATGAACAACAAAGAAATTTAAAACCTTGAATTTGTTACATAATAAGCTAAGAAGAGCCCTAATACTCTCATCACCTCCTACCAAATAATACTTACCTGAAGGCCCAACCACTAATAATTGTTTAACTTTGACAAACCCGAATCTAGAGGTAAACTCATCACATATATCCTTATAACTTAATAAGTCAGAATCAAATGATGTCCATAACTGCACAAGTTCCTCACAGTATACTAGGTCAGGTGAAAATACCCATTTACTCCCATAGTTGAACACAATATCAACCTCTGAAATCATCCTTCGAAAGCTAGAAAAAAAAGAAAACAATAAAAACAACGGAAAAGGGACCACATCAGAAAATATAGGTATAAAGATAAAGCATGGAATAAAAAAACTTAAAAGCAAATATGATTTCGGGACAACCGACCCACCAAATCCCAACAAAAATATGAGAATAAACAAAAATCCAGCAATAAACAAACATATATGGATAAAGATAAACCATGGAATAAAAAAAATACTAAAAGACAAATATGATTTCGGGACAACCAAAGACCCACCAAATCCCCAACAAAAACACGAGAATAAACAAAATCCAGCAATAAATATACATATATAATGCTTTTAAACAGACAAATATTAACTCAACTAAATCACATGTTAAAACGATTTTAATCCTAAAACCTAGACCCAACAGTAAAATGTAACAAAAAAGAAGCTAAAGAAACTTACCTTGACAAGAAGATCTTATTTAATATAGGGGTATGGAGTTTCAGCAGCACCCACCTTCGATTGGATTCCTTCGCATAGCAGAAAAATGGTGGAATTTTGGGCGGAGTCGACGGGGTATGGAGTTTGGTAATTGGTTTTACCCAAGTGGACGAACTGAGTAGGGTTAATTAAGAGACGGGTACAAACTTACGGGTCGGGTAACGAGTAGGGTTAATGGGTAAGGATGGACATTAAAATAAAATGTTTGTGTGTATATTAATTTCCACGTGTAATATTTTGAGTGGATAACTTATCCACTGTGGCAACCGTTTAAAACAAAGAGGGTATCTAGGCCAATAGTGTAACGACAAGGTTGGGGATGGGCCAAACTTTTAACGAGGGTTATATATAGACCTTATCACAAAGTTCAGGGGCGTATTTGGTCTTTTTCCATAAATCTTATGAACAATTAACTATCTAATCTATGCTCAATGCATCTTCTTTGTGATGAAAATTTTGTGGTGATTGCTCCCTTAGCTGATGGAATATTAGGAGTGGCTTCCCTTGTTGTCTACAAACGCGCATACTCTTTAGATGCGTCCGTGGAGTTATGCGGCACTTTATCTGTTGATCCTGATTTCACTCCTCTTGATGGGATGCAATGTGAAAGCACTCTGTCTTTTATTCATTACCCCTTTTATTTGACGGAAAAAGGCAAAAAATACCCCTAACGTATTGAAAATGACTCGAGATACCCTCCGATAACCTTTTGGTTTATAAATGCCCCTAACGTTTTTCTTTGGCTCAACTATACACTTACATCTAACCGATCAAGCTGGCTACTTTTTTGGACATAAAAAAATAGCTGCATGGCACATTATAAGCCTGCCACATATCTTTTTCAAGAATAAAATTAAACTCACCCATTTATTTAAAAATAACCAAGTGAATTTATTTAAAACTATTCACATGGCTAAATCACTAAACTAATTTAACAGCATCTAGGAAATTAAAAAAATATCCGAAAACTAAAATTCCTTGTCGGATGTTACAGATCCTTCGCCTGAATCGTTTTCTCCGGTCACCTTCTCTTTCTTTTCTTTTAGATCTTGAGTTTTACTTTTTCTAACTTTTTTTTTATTTTTAAAATTGGTTTTGTTTTCCATATCATGACAACTGATATTTATGCGCTAGTCTTGATTTTGGATTGTCAGATTTGTGTTTAATAGACGCATTGATCATAGATTAGATAGTTAATAGTGTATGGGATCAAATTTGACCCGCTACGTCCCTACGTCGGCATAGATGACCGTCAGGCGTGCACATACTAAGAAAGGGGGTACGACCCAGGGATGGTGGAATGAGTGACATCTTAGGCCCCGTCGTCCTGTCGAGTGCATGTATTCAGTTCGTGTATATTTAGTATTTCGAGGAAGGTCCCTTGAGATAAAAGGGACCCGAGCATTGTAATAGCAGGGGAGGATTATTATCTATCTCTCTCTCTCTCTCTAAAAACCACATTCTTTATCTTTCAATCTGCTGAGATCGAAAACAAACAAACACATCATATATCCCAAAGGCTTATTATATTCGATTACGATTTACCCTTGATTTATTTCTATTGATTTGCTGGAAAAGTATTTGATAACTTTTGAGTCAAACAATTTGGCGCCGTCTGTGGGGATTTCGGCAATCGAAATCATAGTTCATACCTAGGATATCAAAAAATAATGGTCACCGTTCTTCGTACTCCTTAGAAATCGAACGATGACATAAAGAGAAGCACGGATGAAAATAATAGCAGATGTAGCAACTAACCTCATAGGCCCTCTCAACGAGGCCGGTAGAGAAAACATCATAGGCACAACACTTGGTAGTGCACCAGATGAGGAGATCTCACCCTCTTCACTTGAAGACTTAACAATTCTGCACGAAAAAGGGGCTTCTACATCTGCCGCCAAAGAAACACCCCCGGTAGTCAAGAAGCTACTGGAAGAGTGGTTGACAAACACTCTAAGCAGTTTGCTCGAAAAATTGCCTCAAGGCAGCACCAGGGACTTACCGGCAGCAAACGTCACTACTGCCACCGGTGAACTTGGCGCTGTACGAGCAAGCAATACTCATGTTGATACCAGCGCCAGCGATGGTGCACTTGCAACCATCCTCAAAAAAATGGAGGAGATGGAGAATGAAAACAAAGCGCTCCGTGACCAAATGAAGGAGCACCAGGAAATAATAGACAAAATTCCTGGCGCCCCTAAGCTACTGCCAAAGCACGACGTAGGACGGTTCCTTGAACAACTATATAGTGAGGAGGCTTCCCCTCTCCCAATCCCAAAAACCTTCAAGGTGCCATCATACTTAAGAATATATGACGGGACTACGGATCCCGAGGATCATCTGATTCATTACGTGACCGCTGTGAAAGACAACAGTTTGTCTAAGGAACAAGTGCCATCCGTCTTGCTGAAAAAGTTCGGAGAAACGCTGACAGGAGGGGCCTTGACATGGTATTCTCAACTACCAGCTAGGACAATATCGATGTTCGAGGAAATGGCGGACAAGTTCCCCACCGCCCACGCAGGAGCAAAAAAAGCCGAAGCTAGGGTCAACGATATCTTCGCCATCAGGAAAACAACAAGTAAGGGACTTAGAGACTTCTTGGCCAGGTTCAACAAGGTAAGAATGAGTTTGCCAAACGTATTGGAAGGCATGGCGGTAGCAACTTTCCAAAATGGATTAAACAGGGATGGTTCAAGAGCTACCAAGAAGTTTCTAAGCCGACTCATGAAATATCCTCCCACCCATGGGAAGAGATCCACAACGCCTACTGTGCCGAAGTAAGAGCGGATGAAGACGATCTCAATGGGCCAACCCAATGGCTAACGACGATACAACCAGAAGCAAGAAGAGATTGATGCCATGATGGGCGACGGGAACAACCCCTACGCTTCAACAAAGAAAGGCATCAGCCTTACATCAGGACCTCCAATCCGCCCCCTCCAAGGCACCCAGATGAAATACAATGACATGTCGTCCCACTCCGGAATGAAAGAGTTATGCCTCCTTTATTATCTGCCCATAACTTTTGCGTGTCCCCTTCAGAACTAGTGTACGCGGTGGAGAAGCTGGGCACAAAGATGCAGTGGCCGCAGAAAATGAAATCAGATCCTAGCACAAGGAGGTTGAACGTCCTGTGCGAGTTCATCAGGAAAGGGGACACAAGACCAAAGATTGTATAGGTCTGCGACAAGAAGTGGTCAGGATGCTAAACCAAGGATACCTGAAAGAGCTGCTTAGCAATAAGGGAAAGATCAACTTCGCTAGAGGACGAGATCAACCCCAAGGACCACCAAAGCTACCTTCCCTAGCACGTATCATAAATATGATCATTAGTGGCGGCGACGACTCTGCAATCAACCACGTAAAGTTCACCACTACCCACAAACTGAAACGCACGATCGCCCATGAACGGTATGACGACTTCGAAGCCAGTATCACCTTCGATAAGTCTGATACCGACGGTTTGTCTTTTCCTTATTATGATGCTTTAGTTATAACTTTGCGTATCGGCGATACTGATGTTAAGAGAATTATGGTAGACGACGGAAGTGGCGCCTGTATTATCCATCCAAGAGTCCTTATGCAAATGAGACTCGAAGATAAGATAATACCGCGTTGCATAACACTAACAAGTTTTAATAATGTAGTGGAGCGTACCTCCGGAGAGATATCATTGCCAGTCTTAGTAGGGGCAGTTACACTAGAAACCACATTCCATGTGATGAACCAGGAAACGGCTTACAACGCCATCATAGGGCGCCCCTGGATACACGTCATGCAGGCAGTCCCCTCGAGCTTCTATCAGGTGATCAAATTCCCTACCCCATGGGGAGTATTCAGTATCCGAGGCAAGCCACACACCGCTCAGGAGTGCTACCGGATAGCCCAAGATTGCACAAACACCAAACAGCTGAAAGGGGCAAGTGCAGAAGCATAGCAATCAGCCGTGTCGGGGGATAAAGCCAACCCAATAGCGGAAGCCATCAAAGACCCAGAAATCATAGAAGCATGCAAAGCAAAGGTCGAAGACCTCGACCCGGTCCAATTGGACGATGCCAACATCTTAAAGAAAGCCTACATCAGGCACAGTCTCTGCGATCCAAGTAAGTACCACCAATTTTTAACTAACCACGCAAATTTGTTTGCTTTCTCCCATTCATATATGCCGGGAATCCCGAGAGACATCTCCACTCACAAGATAAATGTCGACCCACTATACCCGCCTGTACGGAAGATGAGAAGGAAGTTCAACTCCGCAATCAACGAGGCGGTCAGTAAAGAAGTGGATAAATTATTAGCCAACAGTTCCATCAGAGAATCGGAGTACCCGCAATGGGTCGCTAATGTCGTCATGGTCAAAAAGAAAAACAGGAAATGGAGAATGTGCGTGGATTTTACCGACTTGAACAAGGCATTACCAAAGGACTCATTCCCATTATCCCACATCGACCAGCTGATAGACGCCACCGCTGGGCATGAACTGCTAAGTTTCTTAGACGCCTACTCCGGCTACAACCAAATCATGATGGCCGAAGAAGATCAAGAGAAGACAACTTTCATCACTCATCAAGGGACGTACTGCTATAAGGTGATGCCATTCGGGCTAAAAAATGCAGGGTCAACATATTAGAGGTTGGTCACCAAAATGTTCAAGGAATAGCTCGGCAAGACCATGGATGTTTACATTGACGACATGCTAGTAAAGTCGACAAAGAAAGAGGATCACATCGATCATTTGAAAGAAGCCTTTGAGATACTGAGACAGTACGGGATAAAGCTAAACCCTGAAAAGTGTGCCTTCGGCGTGGCCTCGGGGAAATGCCTGGGCTTCCTCGTATCACAACGAGGTATCGAAGTCAACCCGGACCAGATCAAGGCAATAGATGCAATACCAGAAACTTTGAACATCAAGAAGCATGTACAAAAATTAACGGGGTGAATAGCCGCCCTATCAAGATTTATCTCACGGTCCTCCGACAGATGCCATAAGTTCTTCAACGTACTGAGAAAGGATCATAGGTTACAATGGAACGAAGAATGTATCGAGGCCCTGAGGAAAGTAAAAGCTTACTTATCGTCGCCACCATTACTGGTCAAAGCAAACCCTGGCGAGTGCCTGCTGGTATATGTGGTCGTGTCCGAAGTTGTTGTCAGCACAGTATTGGTTTGTGAAAATAAAGGTACGCAATCTCCTATTTACTATATCTGCAAAACCTTAGTGGATGCCGAAACACGCTATCCACACCTCGAGAAGTTGTCTCTCGCACTGGTCGTAGCTTCATGAAGGCTCAGACCCTATTTCCAGTGCCACCCCATAAAGGTGATAACGACCTTCCCCTTGAGAAGCATCCTACACAAGACCGAACTTTCAGGTAGGCTCGCTAGGTGGGCCATAGAGGTCAGCGAGCACGATATATCCTACCATCCAAGAACCGCCATCAAGTCACAGGTACTTGCCGACTTTGTCGCCGACTTCAGCGCAAAGATACTGCCAGAGGCGGAACTAGAGGACATTCGCGCTTCCCCCAATGTCGACCTCTGGACTCTCTACACCGACGGTGCCGCTAATGCCTCAGGATCAAGACTGTGACTCATCCTCGAAGTCCCCACGGGCAAAATAATTCATCAGTCCATACGATGCCCTGAGATGACTAACAATGAGGCCGAGTATGAGGCTGTGATTGCAGGTATGAAGTTAGCCATCAAATACGGGGCCCGACGATTCATCCTCCACTGCGACTCCCAACTCGTAGTAAACCAAGTCACCGGGACTTACCAAATCAAAGAATAGAGGCTGCAAAAATACCAATCAGAAATCCACAAGCTGATGACCGAATTCGACGAGTGCCGCTTTGAACAAATACCTCAGGCAAGAAATGTCGAAGCAGATGGCTTAGCAAAACTAGCCGCGACCACCAAGAATATCAGCAAGGAAAGCGTTGTCACACTACTCCATTCGGCCATCGATCATGTTGAGGTACTTTCTTTAAATCTTACTTGGGACTGGCGCAACCAGTTTGGTTCCTATCTGCAGGACGGGACACTCCCACGTGACAAGAAAGAAGCTAAAAAACTTTGCATGCAAGCCGCCCGATACTGCCTGATAGAGCATGATCTCTACAAAAGGGCGTTTGGTGGACCCCTCGCTAAGTGCCTTGGGCCGCACCAAATGAGACAAGTATTAGAAGAGGTGCACGTAGGCCATTGCAGTAATCATACAGGTAATCGCGCCCTCATCCGCTGCGTCATCCGAGTCGGTTATTACTGGCCCACTATGAAAAAAGAGGCAGCAGAATACGTCCGTAGGTGCGAACAATGCCAAAAGCACGCCCCCATGATACACCGACCATCAGAGCTTCTCCACTCAGTCACCTCGCCTTGGCCCTTCATCAAGTGGGGAATGGATATAATCGGTGTCCTACCAGCGGGACGAGGATAGGTACGATTTCTTCTAGTTTTGACTGATTACTTTTCCAAGTGGGTAGAAGCAGGTGCATAACAGATACGCGAGCAGGAAGTCATCGCCTTTATATGGAAAAACATCATATACCGCTTCGGCATCCCCAAAGAAATCAGCTGCGACAATGGCCCCCAGTTCATTGGTAAAACGACAACTGAGTTCTTTGAGAAATGGCACATTAAGCGGATACTCTCCACTCCATATCATCCCGCCGCCAACGGCCAAGCCGAGTCCTCCAACAAGACAATATTGAATATATTGAAGAAGAAACTCGAAGAAGCTAAAGGGCTCTGGCCAGAATTACTACCAGAAGTGTTGTGGGCACATCGAACCACACCCAAATCCAGCACAGGAGAAACGCCGTATTCATTGGTCTACGGAACTGACGCAGTTATACCCGTTGAAATTTGGGAGCCAAGCCTGAGATATTCACATACCAGTGGGGCAGACAACGACAGGAACAGACTTCAAGACCTAGATGAGGACAAAGAACGAAGGGATATGGCCCACACAAGAACGACGGCCCAAAAACAATAGGTTAAAAGGTATTACAACAAGAAGGCCAAAATAAGGCCACTCAAAGTGGGCGATTACGTCCTTAAAGCCAAAATATTAGCGTCAAAGGATCCAGGTGAAGGAAAATTGGGTACCAACTAGGATGGACCATATAAAATCACAGCAGCAGCGAATAAAGGAGCATTCCAGTTAGAAACAATGGAGGGAAAAACACTCCAGAACAACTGGAACATCGCCCACCTCAAATACTTCCACTTTTGAAAGGCGTCCCCCGAAGTCGTACACTTTTTCCCTTACCCGAGTTTTGTCCCAATTGGGTTTTCTCGGAAAGGTTTTTAATGAGGCGGGGGAGGGAACACCTAGTGGTATCTGAGAGAAAGTTTATTAATGAGGCATCCCCCGAATTCTCCGGGCCGATATAATAAAGGGACTACACTAGTCAAATCTCCGCAGTATGGGCAAAACTCTACATTTTACAGAATTATCTCCATTACGTAAGTGGCTAAGGCCATTATCTCCATTATGTAAGCGGCTAAGGCCATTATCTCCATTATGTAAGAGGCTAAGGCCATTATCTCTATTATGAAAGCAGCTAAGGCCATTATCTCCATTATGACAGTGGCTAAGGCAATTATCTCTATTGTGTAAGCGGCTATGTCCACTATCTCCATTCGTGCAAGTGGCCAAGGCCGTATTAAAATTAACATTGGCTAAGTCCATCGCCATTAAGCGTCGACTCAGTTCAACCACGACGGATAACACTTCGACAACAGTCGAAGCCATATCCTAATGGCTAAGTCCATCGCTATTAAGCGTCGGCCCAGTTCAACCACGACGAATAACACTTCGACGACAGTCAAAGCCATATCCTAATGGCTAAGGCCATCGCCATTAAGCGTCGACCCAGTTCGAACACGAAGGATAACACTTCGACGACAGTCGAAGCCATATCCTAATGGCTAAGGCCATTGCCATTAAGCGTCGACCAAGTTCGACCATGACGAATAACACTTCGATGACAGTCGAAGCCATATCCTAATGGCTAAGGCCATCGCCATTAAGCGTCGACTCAGTTCGACCACGACGGATAACAATTCGACGATAGTCAAATCCATATCCTAATGGCTAAGGCCATCTCCATTAAGCGTCGACCCAGTTCGACCACGATGAATAACACTTCGACGATAGTCGAAGCCATATCCTAATGGCTAAGGCCATCGCCATTAAGCGTCGACCCCATTCGACTACGACAGATAACACTTCGACGATAGTCGAAGCCATATCCTAATGGCTAAGGCCATCGTCACTAAACATCGACTCAGTTCGGCCATGACGGATAACACTTCGATGACAGTCGAAGCCACATCCTAATGGCTAAGGCCATCGCCATTAAGTGTCGACCCAGTTCGACCACGACGAATAACATTTCGACGATAGTCGAAGTCATCCTAATGGCTAAGGCCATCGCCATTAAACGTCGACTCAATTCGACAACGACGGATAACACTTCGACGGCAGTCGAAGCCATATCCTAATGGCTAAGGCCATCACAATTAAGCGTCGACCCAGTTTGACCACGACGGATAACACTTTGATGACTGTCAAAGACATATCCTAATGGATAAGGCCATTGCCATTAAGCGTCGACTCAGTTCGACCACGACAGATAACACTTCGACGACAGTCGAAGTCATATCCTAATGGCTAAGGCCATTGCCATTACGTGTCGACCCAGCCGACTACGACGAACAACACTTCGATAATGATCGAAGTTACGTCATATCCTACCTACGACAGCGGTCGGTCCTAGGGGGATGACCCCCAATTAATCCACCCCCAAGACCGCCTACATCATTTCGATGTTGCTCAAAGTCACGATAAATTTCCTACAAACAAACGAACATCGCCTCCGCGAAGGTGAAGTTTCAAAAAACGAAGAATAACCAGAAAGGAGTAACAGCAAACGGTACAATTCATATATTACAGCAAAAGAATGTATCTACATTTAGCCCCGCGAAGGGGCCCTGTTATAGTCCAAAAAGGAGAGAAACAAAACATATATCAAGTTAAGGCTGCTCGCCATCCTGTTCGTCGCCTCCTGGCTGTTCGCCACCCTGTTCATCAGTCCCGGGGCGATAAGTTTCGTTATACCAGGGATCGGAGTCTAGCCGGTTGACATCCTTTGAAGTATAGCCCTCGCACTCAGGGGAATTAGAACTATACCCGCAGGCTTTCCGAGCGGAACGAGCCTCAAGCCGCCGCATCTGAACCTCCTCCTCCTTAGCTCGACCCGCAGCATGAAGCTACTCGAACACGTCCAGTTTAGCTTCAAAATAAACCCCATCTCATGCGCGTTACGATGCGCATCCCGGTCAGACGGGGGATGAAATGAAGAAAGCTGCGAAGGCCGAACAGCGTCCTTGGACCTTGGCTGGGCACTCCGCTTAAGAACGCCAACCTCTACCGTCTTGGCTTCGAGTTCGGCAGTCAATTCTGCTACCCTACATTGTAGATCGACATTCTCCGCCACCACCCCCCGACTAAGCTCCAACTCTTCTCCCCTCGACTTGAGGAGTGATTCCAACTCACTATTACGGGCCACGACCCTCATCAGCTTTGCGTCCGTCTGCTCCAATTCCACTACTTTATGTTCCAATTGGGCTTCCTTTTGCTTAAGACCCTCCCGAAACACCTGAAACTCAGGATCCTGCTGGAAAAGATCCGCCGCTGCCTGATGCTTGGAGAGGTACCGCTGGTACCTCTTCATTATCTTATTGAATATGGTCGTCTTTTTCTGCTCACGACGCCTCCACTCCATCTCCAAAACAAGGGTATGAGGGGAAAGACAAGAATTATTAAACATCAAAACCGACCTCACGACACGCAAAAACAAAAGGTTACCTACAGAGTCATGCCGGCGACCCTTTGAGACAGCTCCGCATCGCTGACGGTCTTTAGCATTTCACGTTCAGGGGCAGCACACAACAAGGTGAGCTCCAACGCCGCCTGTTCGCTGTGCAGTAACAAGTTGTAAGCTCCCGAAATCACGATTCGGCGGTCGGACCCGTCTGCCGTCATCTCCACGTGTGTGAGACCGCCCACAAACTTATCCACATCTCCCTGGGCGATCTCGAAATCCGATCTCTCAGCTGCCCCACCAACTCCATCAATAATAGTTGCTGAGCCATCCACGGCGGCACGAATCGAGCTAGTACCGGCAGCGGTACTCCCTTCATGGGTCGGCCTCCCGGCATGAATAGCGTCAACCATAAAGACGGGTCTAGGCATTTGGCGAGGCACGCTACTCCTTTCATCTTCAGTAGCCACCGCCTTCCCTGTCTCAAGCCTTTGCCTTTTTCTCTCCACCGACTCCTCGCCCTCAGAAGACTCATCCGTAGGTTGCATAGTCGGTACCGATGGCGTTGTTTCACCTGTAACCACCACCACAGGTGTAACTCCTCGCAAAGGAACTACAGAGATACCCTCTCGGACGGATGCACAAAATATCTCTTGGGTATCCGAGGCCGCGCCCGACCGTGCGGAGGTAGATACCGCCGCCCTCTTCTTGGAAATGCCTCGACCTGTCGACACAGATGACTTAGTCGATGGAACTTGTAAAACTCGCCAACTAAAGTCAAGAAACTACCTGAAGGGCCTGCGGGGCCGTGACGCTGAAGGAATGCGGACCATGTGCGGGTCTCTTCCGCATAAGGTAGCAAACCGGCTACCCATTTCCTAATGCCATTGATGAGCCGAGGTGGTTGAGCCCTCGCTGCAAATAAAAAGTAATAATAATATAATTAGAACCGCCGCATCCATGTATGGTAAATAATTTAATGAATGGAAACGCTTACGTTTCGAATTCCACTTCTCCGGGAATCCGACAGGGTTGAATACCAGGTGCTCCGTCTTAATGAAGAAATATCTGCACAAGTACCTGAGGCTGGCTCGGTCATTGGTCCTGACCACCAATCCCTTCGCACCACGGCTCCTCAAATGTAGCATGGTGCCCCTTAGGTAGCCGGCGCTGAATAACTGCAAATGATGGTGGACGGAGACCTCGCACCCAGCTAGCTCAGAGTACGTACACAATATCCGACATACCTTTAAGGTAAACAAAGTGAGCTGAGACGGGCACACGTTGTAAAAACAGCAGAGTTCCTCCGCTAAAGGAAAGATAGGGAGACCATAACCAATTAAAAATGGGTACTCATAGAATGTGCAATACCCCGGTCTATGGACGTTTGCGTAATCAGTTCCCGCCGAAACCATCTCCATATAAGCGGGTATGCCGTACAATGCATGAAGATCATCCAAATGATCTTGCTTTAACTTAGAACGCTCTGAAGGTGGCACGGGAGAATCCTTGTTGAAGTCATTCCGGGTTAAAAGTTGCTTTGGCAGCACATTATCCACGGTGAGAGGGGAGAGGTCCTCTTCCCCTTCTCCCTCGTCACCGCTAGAGGGAGGCGGCATACCTGATGGACTGGCATCAGCAGCCCTCGGATTATCCCGCAGGGATTTAGCCATGATTCCCGTTTAGGGAATAGTGTATGACACAATAGGAAGGAAGGTCTTTGAGAAACGGTGGAGTTCCGGTGAACGAAGGTGTTTATTCCGAAAGTAAAGGAAAGGTGCTTGCAAATGATCAAAAGTTGCATCAAGTTAAACCCTTCCCCTATTTATAGGATTAGGTGGCGTTAAAATTGAAGTGGCATATTTCAAACGGGCGCGGGAAACCAAAACGTCAGAATGCCTTTTTGTGTTACCTCGGGAATACGCGTAATGATGACGCATGCGCATGCTGACGTCACTTGAACAAAGGGATTGCACGTCAGCTTCTCGACAATCTCAAATATTATCTCCCACCAGTTACGTTACCGCCTTTGAACCAGGTCAAATTCTCCCCGAACGGAGTTCGAGGATCCGCCTATCGAGGACGCATCTCGATACGACCCCGACGAGCGGAGGGACTAACTGTATGTGGTCAAATTTGATCAGCTACGTCCCTACGTTGGCATAGATGATCGTCAGTCGTGCACGTACTAAGAAAGGGGGTACGACCCAAGGATGGTGGAACGAGTGGCACCTTAGGCCCCGTCTTCCTGTCGAGGGCATGTATTCAGTTCGTGTATATTTAGTATTTCGAGGAAGGTCCCTTGAGATAAAAGGGACCCGAGTATTGTAATAGCAGGGGAGGATTATTATCTCTCTCTCTAAAAACCGCATTCTTTATCTTTCAATTTGCTGAGATCGAAAACAAACAAACACATCATATATCCCAATGTCTTATTATATTCGATTACGATTTACCCTTCATATGGATATGTGTTGGCCCCCATAATATAGATCCTATCACCCTCGGTAAAGACACAAGCTTCGTGCCGGTGAAGCTTCTTGGAATAAGATACGGTTTCTCTGTCAGATGGGCTGGAGCTTTTGATGTTGTGCCTGTTCAAATCCAAAAAGGAGTGAAGTTTTATGTCGGAAGTAAGGTTAAGGATTCCATCAGCCCAGTAGATGTAGTCACCCACAACAGTCCATCCTCCAGCAATTTCGAAATCAATTCGGGCAATCAGAAAAAGTTGATGCGGCAAGGACTTTACTAAATCAATACAATACCACAAATCCTTCCGATCAACAATACCATGGACACATATCAAATGCTTCTACCACGTCCGTTGCATTGCCATGGAGATAGAAAGAAAATACTCATGTGGGTGTTACGTCTAGGGTTTTGGAATTTGAGGTCAGCTCTTTTGGTTTACAGCTTGTTTGGATGGTTGTTCCCGGTTGTATCGTATTGTATTGTTATCTCAAAACAATGTTTGTTTTGATTGTTTCATTAAAATTGGTTGTATTGTATTATTAAATTTATTGTTCCGAAACAATGAAAACTCCCCTTTTCTGAAACAATCGATTTGGTGTGGTGAGATTATTTCCAATTTTCTTTCCAATTATGCCCTAACTTATTACTTCACAATTCTATTTTACCCTTTATCTTTTTTTCTATTTTAACTTCAAATCTCCAACTTATAACCTACTTTATTTTTTTCCAGACCAATGTTAAAGGTGTTTTGCTGCCTTCTATTTTTATTTTTTCTCCTAATTTGCTTGTAACTCAAATCTAATTAGTTGTGCTCCTTTGTTTTGCCTTCTTTTGTCTCGCTCCTTTGTTTTGCTTTCTTATGTTTTGCCTTCTTTCTGTTTTGTTCTTATAAATTATTTTTATGCATAATTTTTGATAAATTTAATATTTAAACAATTGAGGATATTTTAGTAAACTTATCAGTTACAATACAGTACGATACAGTCAAACCAAACAACAGAATATTATTTAACAATAATAAACAATACAATCTATCCAAATATTGTATTCATAAAACGATACGGTACAATACGATACAAAACAATACAATACAATATATTATAAAATGATGGGGAACAATGATCCAAACAGAGTGTTAGGATTTTCGAATGTTCTACATTGTTCTAGGATTTTCTCACGGGGTCCAAACTCGGCCCCTGATTTAATAGGATTGGATTAAAATATTTGGAGCACATAAATGAAGAGGCTTTTTAGCCCTATCCAACCAAGCTTGGTTAAAGCTGAGATGGGATGTCCCATGAGCCTAATGTAAAGCATAAATATATTAAAATTAAAAAAATAAGGATCTAAACTAAGAAGAAGAGCCGTCCAAATTCAAACTAGTAATTTTTTTAATGTGAATTTAAATATAATTATTTCTAAAAGGTTGTTTTGGATTGGTTTTTAACAAGTAGCTTATATATAAGTTAAAAGTCAAAAGTCATAAGTTGGTAATATCCAACTTTTGGCTTTTGGTCTATTTTGTACTTTTCATGCTTAAAAGTAAGTATTTTTAAGTAATTTTTATTATTGGCAAATACCACAAAAACTAAAACAACGCTTAAAAGCTAATAAACACTTAAAATAAGCCAATCCAAACACCCTCTTAAAATTAATTTATTTAAATATGTAACTATATAACATTGTATATAATAGTAAATAGGGCTGTCAAACGGGCATGTTGGGCAAAAATTAACCCGTCAAATTCAAATTGTTCAAATGCCACTATACCAATGATTTATAATAGACTGGATAGCAAAAGGGACAACTTATTCTATGTTATGATAAATATCAATTTATGGTGGATGTCTACTCTTCTTCCATGATCTTCATCTCAAATGGTTAATGACATATTGAATGACATATTTTGTATGTTCAATGACATATTCCATGATATATTTTCTTCACTTTTTATGCATATATAAAGGTATTGTAATAGATAGGAAAATACACACAATTGAAGAATAAAATCTCTTCCTTCTCTCTTTCTCTCTATATCTCTATATCTTTATTTCATATTCATGTTTACTAAATCGCTTTTATTTTATAACACGTTATCAGCACGACTCTAGCCTTGTCGAAAGTTAAGTGCAATTCTTCATTTGAAAGGTATAACAGGTTATCTTCTATATTTCTTGTTCTCTCCTTGCCATTCTAGTGGTATTGTATTGTATTGTTTGAATTAAGTCAAATTGTTATCATGATCATTACGAATCAATATGAATCACACTACACTGTGGCAAACACGATAAATTGCTAATTATTGGCATTAAAATCCATCACCTTAAACCTATATTATTATCAATATTTTGTCTTCATTTACATAAATTGTTGTTTGGTATAATACGTAACCTTTCATTCTCAAATTTGCATAAGTACTAATAATTAGATTAAGGTTATCATTACCACTATATGTATTATGGCAACACAATTTAAACATTCGTAATGTTTATATCTATTTATTTATTTTCACTATCATCTTAATCATTTCTAATTCATTTATTTTCTTTGATAGTTTTTACTATGTCAAATTTTTCAAAGCTTGAGTTTATGGCACTTGACATTTCTGGAAAGAATTACCTATCATGGTTTCTCGATGCTAAGATTCACTAGGCCGCTAAAGGCCTTGGTAACACCATTACTCAGGGTAATGAGGCATCAAGCCAAGACAAAACGAAGGCCATAATTTTCCTTCGTCACCATTTGGATGAAGGTTTGAAGGTTGAATATTTAACAGTGAAAGATCCACTTGAATTGTGGACTGGCCTGAAGGAAAGGCATGATCACCTTAAGGCTACAGTATTGCCAAAGGGATGGATATGAGTGGATGCACTTACGACTGCAAGATTTTAAAACCGTAAGTGAATATAACTCTGCTGTATTTCGAATAACTTCACAATTGAAATTATGCGGGGAAGTTATAAATGATGAGGATTTATTGGAAAAGACTCTTACGACTTTTCATGCCTCAAATATGGTATTACAACAACAATACCGTGAAAGGGGTTTTAAAAGGTATTCTGAGTTGATCTCATGCCTTCTGGTGGCTGAGCAACATAATACCCTGTGACGACCCAACCCGTCGTCTCATGAGTAACTACCCCGTTCTTCTCATTTTCTGCTTCCTTATGTTTCATTATCAGTATTGGGTGCGTTAGAATTTAATTGGAGTGACTTTATTAAGAAAATAAGACACTTAGTCTCTTTTATGAAGACTTAAGTTGGAAAAGTCAATCGGATATAAACTTGTGAGTTAGAGGGATCGAAATTTAATTCCGATGATTTGGTTAGCTTCGGGGGATGATTTAAGGCTTAGGAGCGCAATTGGAAGTAATTTTGGAGGTCCGGTGAAGAAGTTAGCCTATTTTGGCGAAGTTAGTATTTTGGCGATTTCCGGTTGATAGGTAAAATTTTGATCTGGGAGTCGGAATGGAATTCTGAGAGTTTCAGTAGCTTCGTTAGGTGATTTTGGACTTGTGTGCAAAGTTTCAGTTGATCTGGAGGTGTTTAGGTTGGATTTTTGATTGAATATGAGTTTTGAAAGTTTTAGTTTAACTTAAGCTTTGAATTGATGAAAATTGATGGTTTTGATGTAGTTTGAGGTATTTTGTTGATTGGAACAAGTTTGAATAATATTATGGGATATGCTGGCGTGTTTGATTGAGGTCCCGGGGCTTCGGTGTGATTTCAGATGGCTAACGGGAACTTTTGAAGTTGGAAAATTTCATAATCGACGTTGTAAATGAGTGCGCATAAAACCTCAACTTAAACGACCATATATCCACTTATACAAGGATTTGGGTGATGAACAACCTATCAAATTAAATATCTCTGAGTCTAGTTTCCAACACTTCAAACCGTTTGTCATTTGGACATTCCTACACAAAGTTATGATCAAATTACCAAAGGCTGGAAAAATGTGAACCTGTGTCAAAACTACGACCGCAGAACCCGTCGCAGAGTGCACTCTGCGGTCGCATTTTGACCGCAGATTGGGCCAGTGTAGCCCAGTTTTGGGTGTCGATTCTGCGGTGTATTCTGCGGACCGCATGTTCATTCTGCGGTCCGTTCTGCTACAGCAGACCCGACTTCGGAGTGTTAACTTCCCACTTTTTATAACCCGACCCCATTTCAATATATATGCTTTGGGGTTCATTTTGGGGTGATTTTCTGAGCATTCTAGAGAGAGGTGAGAGAATTTTAGAGAGAGAGTGGGGGAACTCACCATTTGAATCATCCAATCTTGCATCAATCTTCAAGAATCGAATAACCCAATCAAAAGTTCTTCATTAAAGAGGTAAGGATCTATACCCTAGTCTTCAATCTCGTTTTTGGGTGATTGATGGGTAAGAATTCATGTGAAAACTGGATATAAGTCACTTGTGGCCATTGTTAGACAACAATATGGGATTATCATCAAATATCCTAACTAGATTACTCATTTTGGGTGAAAGCTTGAAGAACTAGGGCTTGGTTTTGAAAATGAAATTTTGGGATTTGAAAGGCCATTTGAGCTTCGATTTTGGTAAATTTTATATGTACGGACTCGTGGCGAGACGAGGAATCGGGTGATGTGACTTTCGTAGTTTTTTGAGAAGTGGGCCCGGGGCTCGGGTTTTTTTAATTTCGTGATTTTCGATATTTTTTGAGTCTTTTCGATTGGGTTATGTTCCCTTAGCCTATTGTAATGTATTCGCTGTGGATTTGGATAGACTCGACACGCGTGGAGGCCGATTTGAGGATCAAAGGTGCCGCGGGCTAGAGATTTCGCCGGTTAGAGGTGAGTAATTTGTGTAGATGATGACCTGAGGGTTTGAAACCCCGGTATATCACACTGCGACGCTATATTGAGGCGAGACACGCACCCCATGGTAGGTGCGGGGTCGTTTGTGGTTGGGGATTTGTGACTTGGTCCATCCCGAGTGATAATTATAATATATTGGCGACTGATACGCACATTGCATTGATGATATTACTGGGCTTGATGCCATGTTTGGGGCCTTGTGCCGACTTGTAAAATCCTCCGAGGATTGATATTGCTACATAGCATGATATTGCATATCATTTAATTTCAGTCCAAGGTTTTAAATGCTGTTTTGCAACACAGCCATAATTCTAAGCGTTGAAAACTTAAATGACATTTTAAATGTATTTCGGGCTGGAAACTTCTATTTTGTAA